>JAPMOQ010000644.1:1235157-1252699 GCA_026543055.1 Argiope trifasciata | reverse complement strand
AATATGTGATATTTTTTTGCACACGATTGATTGTGAGCAAAAATATAATGAAGATCTAGCGAATCTTTAGAAAAAAGTTAGTTAAGTGAATGATTGGATTGTTTATTTGTTAAACGAATTACACAAAGATTTTTTCGAGATGGACCTCCTAATTCTGACCTATAGTCAGATGACCGAGATGCCGCTTGAGCTAGCAAGTTCTGATTGAGGAGGAAACGTTGTATTAAAGCTTAGTTCTTTCAGTCCCTATTTCTTCATTTTTATACACACACACAAAACAAAATCGAATCCAGAAAAGGTCCTTAAAAACTATTCTGAAACGTTTGAATAAAATTTCTCAGTAGAAATGAAAGTTTGTGGTTGTGAATATCATGAAATCTTTAGATCAAATCCTATTCACATCTGAAACTATAGAGGCGGAAAAGTTCAGAAATATGATCGATGAACAAAATAGGTTTTCAGATATGCAATTTATTTTCTAAACTTTTCTGCAATTATTATGAAAAAAACCTTCACTCTTGGTAAATTTAATTTGAAGTTATTATAAAGAAATGCAATGGAAGCAAAAGTAAAGGCAAAAGTTCGATCAAAATTATTTTCAAAATATCGATTTAAAATATCAAAAAAGAAAAGGGAGAACTATCGATTTCTTCACGTATGTTAATTTCTTATTTTCTTCTATGTAAATTACATCTCTAAATAGGTCAGAGTTCTCCAAATAGAGAGAAACTAAGTTTTGTGGTTGAAAAAAATATACCTTTTTAACTATCAAGATGATAGAAACAAGAAGCAAATAACGATGAGAACAGACAAGTAATAAAAAGATATAAAATATAAATTTTGAAATAGAACAATTTTTTCCAGTAAACAAATTGATCCCATGTCATAGGGACTTTTCAGTAAATTTGAAATGAATTTCCACTATAGACAATGAAACTCTTTTTGGCATTTAAAATCATCATGACAACAAATGATTTTAAAAACTTAGAAAATCAAAATCATATTTCTCTGACGATAAAATTGGTAAAATACAACAGAAATGGCGATGAATTTTCAATTTTTCTAAAATATAAGTTTTTCTTTATTGATATTACAAAAATATTTTCTATTTGTAAATTTTATTTTAAGTCTTTGTGAAAATGAATTTAAATAAAAAAATATATATACAGAAGTTTTAATCAAAAATACATCGGAATAAATCGTCACAAAATACTGGGAAAAAGAATGAACATACATAAAATTTTACATAAAATTTATACATAAAATTTTTCAATGCAAAATAGATTACATCAAAAGCAATAAGGATTGTACAGCAATATTTATATGAGATTACTCCGTGAAAAATGAAATCAGGGTTGTATCAGTGAATACAATCAGAATGGTATATTACAAAAAAATTGAAGCTTGCACTTCTCTAAGCTTAAAAATAGCAAAATTCAAAAGCAATGCAGAAACATGCACGCAAACTTTTGAGTTAGCAAACTTCGGGATTTATGGTAAATTTTCTATTTGTTATTACAAAGAAAAAATCACTCTGTACAAATTTAATTTTCAGTTCTTCAGAAAATGCGGTGTAAGCAAAAGAAAAGAAAATTTCTTATCAAAAATACTTCGATATACATATATTTAAAACATTGATGAAAAATAATAAAAAGAAAAATATCGATTTCAAGAAAAAAATAAAGTATTTTTTTTTTTTTTTCATTTACGAAAGAATAAATGCATCGACACACTGTGAGGAACTCAAGTTCACCGGTTATAAAAGGGAATATCTCCTAATAAAATACTGCCACACAGAGTTCATTGAAATAGGGGTTTACAGTAAGTTATATATAAAATTGGATAAATCCTCATTACTATTGCACTTAGCTCATCAGAAGTGTCTCTATTTAGTGAAATGTACTTTATTTCCTGATTCAATTTTAAAATATACCTACTCCCTATTTATATCCTTTGAAATCATTCTACTTACACAGGCTAAAAGTACCGAATTAGACAGTCTTAATAATTAAATAAAAATAACCCAGAGAAATATCATGCCACCGATATTTTAGTAACTAACGTCATCGTTCTATTAAAATGAAAAAAAAAAAAAGTTTGCTTTAGTAATAATACAATAAACCTACATAAAGTAATAAACGGAAAAATTATAGGATATCAAGACAATTTGGGCCATAAATTTAATACTATGTTGCTATTATCTCGATTGAAGCAAATTGGATTTTACTGACGTCACCTTGAAATTTTATCTAGAAACTAGCTATATTTAAGGCTGGTCCTATATGAGGTATATTTCTAAAAATAATTCTGACAAATAACTAACATCTCAAATATGTAGGAAATAATTACAAAATCTTATTTGGAAAATCGTACGTAGATGGTACTATTATTTTTCCTTTTAAATCAATACAAATATTTGTGTTAGCCTGCAAAAAAAAAAAAAAAGCAAAAAGCAGAGACGATAAAAGATAAAACCTTATTTAACATAAATGTATTGATGTGTACCAATTTTCAATATACATATAACAAAGAAGCATAATGCTCATATTTAGATTTCATAAAAAAAGGAAAGAAATTTTTGTTTATTAATTAGAGAATATGAATAGAATTTATGATATGTGCAAACCATGATATAAAAAACATATTTATCTTCTGTTCTTAAAAATATTGTAGTAGCAAGACATTCTCTGGCAAAAAGAGCGACTCCTTAAAGCAGAAATGTATACTTTATTTCTGAGATTTTCAATGTATATCTAAGTGACAAAAATTTATTATCAGTTTAATCAAAGTTTTTCAATATTGAATTACCTAAGCTCACTCAAATTATCAAGAATTTCTAGAGTCATTACTGTAATTTTTTTCATTAAAGAATGATGTAGATAGTAATAAAAAAATTGCGAAGCCCAAGAATAAATAATTCATGCTTAAAGTAAATATAATTTTACTTAATGTATTAATAATTATTTGATTTGAAGTGTCTAGGAATTAATATTTTCTTTAATCTATTCTTTTGAAGAAAAACTCAGAAACATGAATGAAATGTGAATTTGTTAAGCATCTGGGCTTCCAATCAACTCATGTCACTTATCAGATACCAATGCTAATGATGCGTATCACTCAGTGAAATGTAGATTGTTAAAAGAATCATTTCTTTTCGAGGGAAAGAACACAATTTTATAATATGTTTATAATTTACAGATATGAGCGACAATATATGCTGGTGTTCAAATTAAACTGCTTAAAAACAAAAACAAAATGAAATTTTTAGAAATTAGGAAGGATTTAATTCTAAAACTGTTTCAAAAATACTTCACCTCAAAGTAGCCTTAAAAAGTTCAAACATTGCCATCAGCCTGATTTAAAATGAAAAAAGTCTTTTAAAGGAACTGTACCAAGTGTCACAGTTCACAACTTGTGGTTTAAAAGTAGAATTTGACACCTCTGACCATATTTAAACGGCTTGGACCAAATTCAATGGATAAAAGATTTCATGTTGAAGTTTGTTGACTGAGTTGTTTCTTTTCGTTGTGCACTCCCCATTAACGAAATGGTACGATATGAAAGGGCCTAAACCCTCGGAGGAAGAGAGTGACGGATTTCAAAGTTTAGGCCGTATTCAAAAGCCTTGGGGCAAGTAAAATTCTAAAGTGCCCAAGTTTCTCTCTTTCAACTTTGTAGACTCAGATGTCATTCTTTTCTGTCCGCTTGTCAAGATTCAGAATAACGAGGTCTGTCTGGTGCAGATTACTGAAATTGACTTTTGACCAATTTTAAAAGTCGCGAACAAGAGAACGACAGGTTTGAAATAAGTATTTAAAGACCAACAGGCAAGCTGAAATCTAACGGATCTAAGATTCTCACTCTAAAGTTTGTAGACTTCAATGTCAAATTTTTTTGTCATGGCACAGAATAAATAAGCTGGATGGAATAGAAATAATTAAAATACTCTCTAGACCAATTTTAAAGAAAAAGTTGCGAACAAGATTTAACTTTTAAAAAGCTATAAACTGATGCAGTTTGAACATATTTTATTGCTTTTTTTGAAGATATCTTAGTTTGAATGTTAAAGTAAGAGACAAAATTTGTACTTACATTAAAAGTTAACAGCAGAAAAGATATACAGAATTCCGATAAAGAATTTTTTTTTTCTTCAAATTTAATATCGAGTTTTGCAAATATACCAATGGTTCCTGAATTTTTATTTTTGTTTGCTTTCTGTCATTTATAAATTTTAGCCTTTCTTTAGGTCATAATTAGGGTTTTAGCTAGATATAGACTTAGTCATATATTTCAATTATGATTTCTTATTCAAATTGAATAAATTTAAAAATGAGTAAATTGTGATTGTCATGAGTTATATAAATGTCAATGCTTTGAAAATACTATAAATGCTTTTATTTGGTTAAGTTCATATATAATACTAAAATTTAATCCCTTGATAAAATTTCATATATTATTGCAAAACATTTCTATCACAAGAAAAAAGCCTAACAGGTAGCCGCATGTAAAAAGACTGCCTAAGAGACTTAAATGGATAATAAATATTTTTATATTGATTTTTATTATTTAATTTCATTAAAAGAATTCAGTAAGCGGTTGCTCCTAGAATTTACAAAGATGCCATTAGTCATTATTAAAACTCGAATATAAATTTTCTATATTGTTTTGAAGTAAAGAACCTTCTAGAAAGTATTATCTTTTATTAAATCTCCCATTAAATTAGCTTTTGGTATAAAGAAGCTTATTGCATTTTGAAATACTGAGAAATGTGAATTATATTTTAGATTCTAAGAAATACTTATTATATTTGAGATATTGAGAAATGTTTAAATATTAATATTAATCTCTTAATGTAACTTTTACGTTCTGAGAAAACCTTATTTTTCATTTCCTGCTGCTTTCAATTCAGAGAATTGTGGTTGATCCCCTAAAAGCTCTCAGCAATCATGCCTTAATTTTTCCTTTCGGGATTCCTTTTTCTTAATAATTTTTGCTCCGGTGCTTCGTTTTGACGCCATGGGAATTCTTTCGAGGGAGAGCAGGAATTTCAGAAGAATTTCTCCGCCACGATTGCTATTCCTATTTGGTATGTTCTCTTAGTGTTCACACCAAAAACACGTTATAAACCACGTTCTATTCGAAATATGCCGTTTTCAAAATTCATGCCAGTTATTTATTACTTAATATTCTATGAGGGAGAATGCAAAGCTTCTTAAATTATCTCCCGTATTAATAACACAATAACGGAGAGTGAAAGTGACGAACCGAAACGCCGGAAGACATCTCTCGAGGAAAGCTAATGGTGGAAGTTTACAAAATGAATTACGCAACTTTTTGATTCGGAAATGCTAAAATAATTTTTAATCAGCCATATTTTACATTATATACTGTCATTAAATCTATTAGATATCAAATGTGCAAAAATAATAATTTAAACAATTTTTTATTTTATTTAAGGCAATGCACTACTTTTTAAAAAAAACACCTATGTAAATTTCGAATTAATATACAATTTATTTACGATAAGAAGGGTGATAAGGTGTAATTCATATAAGAAGGGTAATTTTTTGTTTCATTTTGACCAAAGTCATTAATTTTGAAATACAAAAATCTGTTTTACGTCAATTTAATTTTGTAGTTAACAATTTACCAATTAGTCAATCTAATCCTTTCATTACGTAATATTAAAACAGGATTGCTCAAATGTAATTCGAGTACAAAAAATTGCAAATAATTCTCTAGATTGATGTAGTAACCTCAGATAATTCACAAAATGGTGGTGGAAGTATGCAAATTGACATCAAAATGTTAAACAACTAAAGTTTACAGTAAATGATTTATATACAAATGAAAAGTTTGCTATAAAAAGGAGCAGGGTTTATTAAAAGAATTCTAAAAACAAAAAAATATTTAAAAAATGCTTCGAAATTCATACATTTAAAATTATAGGAAAAATTCTTTTTGATTCATTTTCTTAGTTTTTTTTTCACATTTTAGGTTATTATTTCGTTCAAAAACAAATCTTTAAGATAACATATATTTGTGAGTATAAGGACTATCTCTTTGTACCTGCAAGTGCTTATTCTATCTACTTCTAGAAAAAATATTTCACCAAAACACAAATTAACTATCATGGTATTTGTTAAAGAAAGCTTCAATATAAATACAATATATAATTTAGTTTTACAATCGAATTTTTTTTTTGTTCATCCTATTACTCTAAAGTATCGCATGACTCAATTAATGCATTGTTAGATAGTACTTCATCATACAATTACGTAATCACTTAGTTATCCGCATTTTCAGACTTTTCTCATACCATCTTTATATTTTGCAGTTCTAAGTGAAAAGAAGTGGGAGTATGCTATCTAAAGATTGTTTAACATTAAAGGGGTAGTAAAATGAAGTAAACTTCAGGAGCTATTTCTCGCTCCTTACAAACTAAGCAGCTACATTTCTTGAGAGCAGTTAAAATTGACGAATGGAGCTTCATATTTTAGCTTCAAATATTTTTTTGTCCGAAAATTTTTTATATAACTCAAAGCTCCCCCATAACTCAATAAAAAGTTACATTTCTATACTGATAATTTTGATTATTTTTTACAAAAATAAAAATCACTGGGGGAGGGGGGGAATTGGCAAAGAGTTTTGGGTTTATAAAGAACCATTTCATAAAATCAGTTCTATTATTTCGAAATTTCCTTTTTTAAGTTGGTTTTACGTAAAAAATATATATATTTAATTTAAAATTGAGCCAAAAGCCACCCTCCAAAATTCTTAAATAAATTTCATATAAATCCCTTCTTTTGTCAGCTAAATATACTGAAGTAGATATACTCCGTCAATAAAATTGATGCTTTTAGGAAAGACGGTACTATTTTCAATAAATAACAGCATTTTTATTTCATATAAAATCTTCATTTTCAATATTCATGAAATTGAATTAAAAAAAGCAGCACATAGTATAGCGACTACAAACGGAATACAAAAACTTTTGTTGTGGAAGATAAAACTACCTGACAATTAACGGACAGAAAATCCTTGAAAATCTGCCAGGTGATATTAGGGCAATGCACTGGTTTGAGGTCAGTACAATGATAGTTTTCTTTCATACTCTAGTAATATATTTTTTAAAAAAATATCACACCGTTTTTTTTCACAAATTTCCGATTATATTTCAAATAGATTTATAATTATTTAATATTTTAAAGTACATATTGGCTACACTAATATGGCTATATATCTCGCTTGATTCTAACACTGTTTTCTTGCAAATATAAAGCAGTAGAGGGGGGACATGAAATAACTTTCAATGCTTGAAGGCATCTATCTGTAGCTATAACTAATGAGTGGAATGGAACTCAATTTAATATAAAGACATGGTTAGATGAATTCCTCAAAAATAAGTACATAAAATGAAATAATTAGAAATTAGCATTCAGATGTAATTTTAATTTTGATAATATAAAAATATTTTCTGTGTGTTTAATGCTGCATGTCATTTATTTCTGCATGTGCGTTTATTACCATTCAAACATTAACGACATTTCGTCGAATGACATCAAAATCGTTAAAATCGGGTTTTTTTCCCCATTGAATTTTTTTCTGAACATTTTCTTTCTCGGAATCATTTTTTTCCGATGCCTTCAACAGTATGTATATGAAATCAGGTTTCATTCCATTCATTAGTTTTTGCTGCCGATAACTCCAAACTACAAACTATTTTATAACAACGATTTATTCAAAGTTTCAATCTCTACTTCAATTCCTTTTAGTGAAATTTAATACTTCAAAGCGAATGAAAGACATATATCTAAAAAATAGAGATTTGTTACATTTGGAAGTTTCCCTCAGAATTCGGAAATAACTTTGGGGAGATATCCTATGCCACGCTTTCATAAATTTGCATATCAAAAATTTATTCAAATTAGTTTCACTTCTGGTTTGCATTTCCCTTTTAGCATACGTTATCCACGTTTTGTTTCTGTATACATTAACCTTCTATTTTGTTGGTTACAGTGAGTGAGAATGAGAAAGTTTAAAATGGTAGAACCAGTTCAGTCAAGTTAGGAATTAAATAAAGCAACGCGTCTGAAAATATATTTTTCAAAGAGAGGAGAGTAAAAAGAAAATATATAGTATCATTTTGAAAATAGACTAAATAATTCATTGAAAATTTATGCAGTTGAAATAATGCTTTTATTTTATCGCTTTCTGCATACAAATGAAAATATACATCAGATTATTGCATCGCAAAGCCCCCCTCCACAAAAAATAAAATTATATAAGTTTAAAAATATTATAATTTACAATATACACGATGAATTCTCATTTAATGATGACTCAAAGACTAATTTTTGAAAATTATAATCATATTCCAGAAACAATGCAATGAAGAAACAACAGAACTCCTAAATTTAATAATAATGGAGCTTATGTATATGATGTCATATTCACGAGATAAGGTAATTGAGCATGCCGTAGAATTAGAGTTACTCGTTACCTTATGTGTGCTACGACGTTACGTCCTACCTTTTCCTGCAAGAGATGTAACTGATTCAAAATTATTTCGAAGTTACAGATTCCACATGTACCACATGAACATAAATTGACTCCATTATTTATGTAAAAAAATGGGATCTAATAATCTTAGTTTTATTAATTAATTAATATTAATTTTATTAACACCTATCCATTAATTCAAATTTTTCATTAGATGTTCATTTAGAAAGTAAAAAGAATACAGCAGTATAAATATTAAGTTACATAAGCAAACTTTTAAGAAAAATAATTATAACTGAGATTTCTCTCTTGTTTTCCCTAGACAAACGACATTTTAAACATAATGTAATTTCAGAAAAGCAAACATAGGCCTTGACAGAGCATTTATTTGAAAACTTTCTAAAAAATTGTTTAACTTGAATGGTAGTCTTGTCTTATTACACGTTCATGTGTAAAAAATTTAGCATAGAAAAATGTTTTTTTAATTAATAGATAATGAAATACGTTCGTTAAAATGAATTCTTAATAAACTTTTTCATTTCATAAGCTCAAATCCTTTTTCGTGTGTCATTATTTTGGAACAGTTTTTTCAAAACATTAAAAAAAAAACCATCGAAATCTTTATTATTGTGATGTAAAATAAAACACAAACTCTTTCTTTTTTTTTCTTCTAAATTTTTTTTCTGCCACAATTTACGAACACTGAGTAACAAAAGCCGAATGATTTATTTCAACCATAAAATTCCTTCAAAATATTTTTCTAACATTTTTCTGTTATGTCAAGTGTTAAAAAAATATTTTTTTAGAGCTCAATTAAAGCAAAGTTCAAAGGAAGTTTTGTTTTCGACAAAATCTTAGTTTCACACCAATTAAAGATTACAACATTTTGTTATTCTTATGAAAAAAAAAAAAATTATCTTTCTGATCTTATTAAAAAATTTTTAATTAGATGACAAAACATTTTAATAAAAAATTGTTCTCTTTTGTGAAATCGTGGATAGTAATTAATTAGGAAGGGGGAAAATATCTGTCATTAAAGAGATTAAATGAACAACTTTTAATACAAAAACACTGTTCGAAATACAGAAATATGAAATTTTATATTCTCCCCTGACACAAACCTAATGGATATAAAGATTTGTAAATAACCATACATGTGTATTAAAACAGTGAACATTTATTATCTTAACATACTACTCTATGTTAAGTAAAAAACTATTTTAATTTAATAACTCATAGTGTCCTAGTTTAGAGAATGAATACATTTTCTTTCCCTCAAGCTGAATATATTCCACAATTTATTTTTCATTGTATAACATTTTTCAGAAGTTTTAAATAATTTCCAATCGAGGTAACCATAATTGTCCTTTACAAAAAATATTTTTAAATGCCATTTTACTGATTTTTAGATAATTTTCCGAAGAAAAAAAATCAAAGAAAATATTTTTAGAATGTATATTTTTTTCACAATTATTACAGTTTTTGAATTTTCAGCATAATTTAAACAATTAACTGTGAGCTATACTTTAAATCAAACTGGTTATTATTACTGATGAAAATTATTTCGTTGCTATTAAGTACACAATTCAAATACATAAAGTACTTTTGCAATAACCATCAAGTTACAAGCATATTGCAGTTAAAAGTAATAAGTGCAGAATATATGTAATTAATTCACTTTTGACATTTTGATAGTTTGTTATTTAAATTCTAATTCTAAACCTTTTATTTTAATTGAGGTATTTTTAGTTATTTTTACATTTTTCATGATCTAATTACCGTATCTCCAAATTATCAAATTCTGTGCGTAATTTCTTCAATTACGCAAAATTATAATTTTAAAAATTGTAGGGTCAGCGTTTTTAATTGAAAATTCATGTTTGGATTACATAAAAAGCTTGAACACATCCCCACATCAGTAGGTTTTATCTTAGAGAACTATTAGCTTGAATAATGATAATAACCCATTACTGAAGATACTAAACACTGTTTATTAAAGAAATGTAAAGCCATTTATAAAACGTGAACATTACATTAAAGAAGAGTTATACAAAAAGAAAAGAAACAAGCAAGCCTTGTTCGTTTTAAATTTTTAAACATTTTGAATTGCTGCAATTTTTGTTATGTAAACGTAACACTAAAATTGAATGAGAATTTAAAAATTGTTTCAGAGAAAAATACATGCATGTAATTACACTAAATTAAGTATTAATTTATCAAGTCGAAAGTTATATTATATTTATTCATAAAACATATATTAAAGCAATAACGATATATCTTTGAAAGGGTTCTTATTCATAAAAGAATATGCAATTAATCTTTTCAAAAACTGTCAATAAACGCGAAAGGTGTACCGCGTGATTTCAACTTCCATTCAGGACAATCAGGCGAAATGTGAAGAATCTGATTTGCTGTCATACTAGACAGGCAGTTATTGTCAACAAACCACACCCCTTCCAGAATCTCTGTCGGCTTTAGACTGTCAAATGAGAAGAATGATATCTAATGAAACAAATATAATTATATTATCCCAGATGTTCGATAATTTCAATAATATAATATTCGGAAGGTATAATTATTAACAAAATGGATCGATTTAAGTAAAATATATATTATCTTCGTTAGAACATTCTTAGAAAATATTTATTTATTACTTCACTTTAGAAAGATTATTTATAATAGCAAAACATTGACGGTCTTGTTTTATTACCATGTTCTTTATTTTATAGAAGCATAAATATTAATACTTAAATATCGGCGATTTTAACAATGTAAAATATAGTTTTGAAGAAAATGGATGAATTTTCAACATAATCATTCTCCAGAAGATAATCTGGAAATCATACATATAATTTTTACAATTGCAAACAATTAATAATCATATTATTTTAAAAAATATAACTCCTTAAGTGCTGAGATAAAAAAAATATCTGCTTTTAAATCATTGCAATTTAAATTCCAAAAATATATTCCTCAGAATATGAATCAAATATTCTGAAAGAATCAAACTACTTTCTAAAAAACTAATAAATTTCACGAATCCGAAGTGTAAACATTCAGTAATAGTTTTTTTAGATACACGATTATTTGAAATTTTTGGTATAATATCTTAATAAATGCAAGCTGGTCACTAAATATTAGTGATTTTATTATTGTAATATTCCTCACGTGAGGCAAATAAAGATAATTCTTAAAGTATCCTTCAAGAATGGATAGTCTGGTCTTACCTTCCACACGCTTTATCCGAGAGTCGTCTGAGTCTTCTGGAGGAGGGGCTGCTCCTCCTCCTCAGGACGATGGCATGTGGGGAATCCCTTCGAGGCGGATCGGTGTCCCGATGCGAGGGTCGCGGGAAGAAGATGCGGATCACAGTCAAAAGTAAGACGGCGAACGTTAACATATTCTTCAAAATTTACATGGAATCGTATTGAATAAGAAATTTCACTAATGATTGACAAAAGCACATGTATGGAACTTTTCCATCGCAATAAATCTTTCGGGAAATGGTAATGTCAGTCTAAGAACATGTTTTCGTGTCTTCTAGTATGGATCGAAAAGATTTTAGGCAATGACAGCTCCTACACTAACTACAATTAAAGCTGCTCCAGTGACAGAAACAGCGTAGATGCAATTGGTTCCTTAGGATGGCAAATAGCCAGGTCACTTACAACAGCACTGCGTATCCAAAGGTTAAGAGTTTAAAATGAATCATTTATTTTATTTTTGTCAACGCATTGCATTTTTGGGAGAGATATGAAGTATCTTCTTCGCAAAAGGTATCTTATGATCGTTAAGACGACAGAGAATGTCTTTCCTTCCAAGCTTTTTTAAAAAAACCTTTCTGTCAAAGAAAACAAAGCACTGAAACTGCTGCACCAATCTATCACTGTAAGAAGTGTTACTCTTTTTTCGAAATTTCTAAAATAAAGTACCCATCAAATGCAAAATAGACCAACTGAGTTCTGAAGTGGTCTTTTGTTTTGTCGTTCAGTCATATAGTAATTACCTAAACAAACTGTAATAAAAAAAACCCTTCTTTTTCCAAATATTTGAAGATTATTTTATTTTTGTTTACATTTCAATATATTTTTTTATTTCGAAAGAATTTCTGAATACTCAATATTTGACATTCAATTCAGAATCAAATGTCTTAAAAAGTTTATTTAACATAAAAAAATGTGTCAATCGGATTTGTATGGAATTCTCAAAGAACAAAAACTGACGTCATATTCAGTACATCGAGCCAGAACTTGAAATAGTCTTTTGTTTTGTCTTTGGTTCAAGTAGAGGCAATAATTATCTCAGCAAGCTGTAGCAAACTGCTCGTTGTAACTCAAGAATTACAATGGCAGGGAATGAATAGAAATGTAAATGCTCTGAATTCAAAGCGCTTTGCTCTTTATATACTCTAACCATACCGTTTCCTCCGAGATTTATAACTCTTACAATCGCCGTTTCTCTTCTTCTGTTTATTTATTTCTTTCGGCTACATGTACTGCGCAACAGAACAACGGCAATTTCTTTCAAAATATAATTTACGCTATTTTTACTTCGACTTGTTTCTTTAAGTGACATACTTTATTCCTTAGTTTTCTCGTTCCGTAAAAGTTTCCATTCGTAATTTTGCATACTTTTGCGTCCAATTGTTTATGAGCAGGACCGAAATAAATGTTCAAATTCTTGATGACAACTTGTATATTTTATTATAAAAGGAGACTTACCCGCTCGCACGAGAGATGAAACATTATCTTATTCCCGATTCTTAAATGCACGTTTTCTGTACAAAATAGGTCGCTATTCGATTAGGAAAGTCACCGTTGGCTTATCTTATCATCCCGTGTCAAAGGACACTCTTCCCAGCTACTTATTGTTCCTAGCGCTTCTCCTTCGCACAATGATATTCCTGTCAATTTGGTCGAAGACTGATGAGCGATGCCTGTAGTAGCACGTGCAAGGCAGTACTGCAGTCGCCGAAGTGAAGAACTCGCTCTTCAGGAATTGATCGGATAGCTTGGGATGCCCCCATTGGTGGTGGCAGAGGCGCGCCACAATCCCCGCTACTCCACGAATGGACAGCGTCGCCACTTTTATAGACCTTCTCTAGTACATCGGTACTGTACACCATGCGCATGTGCACACACACCCTGTGCTTTTCAAATGCCTAGTGCCTAATTATTTGCCCCGTTAAGACATTAAGAAAATAATTCAAATGTCTCGAAAAAATACAAGAAATGTTTTTTCCCGAGTTTATGAAAGATAAATCCGGAAATGTTCATTCCAATCTAAAGTGTGTACACTAAATATAAAATTGATTTATTAATATTTGGGAAGTTTGGAAGGCTGATTTATTAATACTTGGGATTATTTGGGAAGTTTCATCAAAGTGATGGCACACGTTTTTAAAAAATGTAGTTTTAATTTTGAGGTCAAATTAGAATTTAAAAGTAATCAGGTATTTTATTTATTAAAAAAAAATGAAAAAAAGGGAAATAAATGTTTTTATTGTCGATTTCAAAATAACATTTTTTTTTTGTTTCAAATATCATTCATCCCAGAATTTTTTTTATTATTATTATTTACTACACTTTTTGCTGTTTATTAAAATGATTATTAGAAAAAAAATAAATGTCATTAAATTATTCAGGCTTTGAATAAATCAAAAAATAGATTAATAATTGGTATTTTATCAACGCGTAATGGTTCGACAGTTTCCAATCTTTTTTTTAATTTAATAATCTACTAACGTGGGTCGATTAAGAAATGTATTATATCTATCACAAATGCATGAAATATAGTTTATCTTGCTTATCATTATAAAAAAAAATAGAAGAGATTTTTATAAAATAAAATGTATGCACTGCAAATGCATATATTTTACCTATGAATCCAAACTATCAGATTCATAAAAAAGTTCTATGGAAGTCTAAAAAATTAAATCAACAAAGATCAGACATAAATTCAAAGTTAGTTACTGCACCGGATAATTCTTGTTATTTTTTAATTACATTTCAAAATTTAGTATTATCATTTAAACATTTAAAAATATTTTTAAGCAGAAAATAAATGTTTTAAAACTTGCTCTTAATATCTTAATTTTTCTAAACTTTTGTATCATAAATTTATTATTGTTAAATTAATCTTGAATAGCGTACGTTAGATTAATTCAAATCTTAAACAAATCCTTTTCATATGCTATTAATATTATCTTTATTTCACGATCAATGAGTTCACGGTTAAATACACACTCTTGGTGTGAATGTGAATCAAAAGAAAAAGAATATATAAACACAAAATGAATCCAGTGAATTTAGAAATTTTTCTCAGTTCTTCTGTGATGGCTAATGGATGTCACTAATGACTTGTTTAGTCTTTGAGGGCTTTATGTAAACCATAAACTTTCACAATGAAAAATAATTGTTATTGAGTAATCCATGCCGGATAAAACAGATAAAGTCAAGGCTTGGTTAAATAATTTTCATAGGCTATTAATATTAACTTTATTCACAGAAGATGGATCTGACTTGATGAAGTTTATTGTTAAATACATCGCTGTAATTGCGAATCAAAGGAAAAGGAGTATTTAAATATAAAATGAATGAATGGAATCCAGAAATTGTTTGCAGTGAATGCTGAGAGATCTAATGGACGTCAACTAATGGCCTGTTTAGTGTTTGAGAGCATTATGTCTTCTTTCATTCAGGATTTTCAGTATGTTAATTATTCTTTAGAGATCGTTTGCTCAGTATATTTTCACACCAGGCAGATAGGAATTTAACACTAGTTTTGGCGAATTTAGATGATTATTTTCTGGGACATTAACCCCGAAATCTGAAGGGTTTTTTTTCCTTCGGAAATCACTACTTATACACGATTCTTGTGATAAGACGAAACTTTTTTCCAATGATGCGGATTATTTTTATGATAGGTTATTACAGTTCTGTTAGCAAAATTGCATGAGATAATTGGGATAATTTCTCCATTGCCCGAGTTAGTGAAAGTGATACGAGATGTGAAAACTTCGCACTATATACATATATAAAATTTAATTATTTTATTGGACTTCTAATTATTTCATGAAATGACTTATTATAAATATCAATATATTTCGTAAAATAACTGATCAGTCTTTGAATACCAGATTTCATCGAATGTGATTAGCAATATAATATACATCAAATAAATCTTTATCAGCAACGGTTTTTTTCAGCTCATTTGAATAATTATGCAGGCGAGATAAATTCTGAATAAATTTTGATTTTTCCAATGAGTTAATGGCATTTTTATACATTTATAAAAATAAGGTGTTCACATTAACAGACATTCAGAAATTAACAGAATCAGACAGAAATTTCAGAATCAGACAGAAATTAACAGACATTGAGAAAAAAGAAAATGTCATGCATTAAGTATGGCTAGAATAGAAAAAAGTCACTCTCGTTTTCATTTTAAAGGCCGATAAATACAAAAATATAAATTTAAAAACCAAATTAAAATATAAAGATAAATCAAGCAATTCTGCAAGGATTTGATACTTTGTTAAATTCCAAAAAGATTTTCAGTTTCAGTCGTAAAATTTGTATGAATTATAATAATAATATTTTAATACCATCCAATTCCAAAAACATAAGAAATATAGAACATTCTTACAGTTTGTTTCATTATTTTCTAGAGCCATTGTTAAAAATTTTAATTAATAATAAATTATTCATGTTCAGGATACAATAAAACAAATCAGTTTTATATAATAATTTGACGTTAAATCTCAAGAGGCAAACTCAAACGAATATTATTTCGCAAAACATTATTGAAGAAATAGTTTTTTTAAAATAAATTTTATACTTTTTAATTATTTTTAAACTAGATGACTAGTTAAAAATATTAAATAAATAAAAAAAATTATGTATATACCTATATAACATTGAAAAATTGAAAATCCCAATATTCACCGAATTCGCATTTAAATTAGACTAGACAGAATTAAGAAAAGTATTTTTATACAGATATATATTGTCTTAGGAACAAAATATATTGTCAGGAAGGAATTTCTTTATTTATTTACACCTGATAAATTCTAGCAATCAGTAAAATTTTATTATTGAATAAATTATTGCCATCATTTTAATAGTTACAGAAGTTTCTGAAAACTCATTTTAATAACTTTTATCTTTACCTCAGTGTTAAAGTCGTAACTGATTTGTAGATGATACGATAGGATTTGTATTTAATTTAATATAATAAAATTAAAATATATTAAAAAGAATTTACTTAAATATATAATTTTTTTCATATTTAGTAAGGAATATTTCTCCTGACAAATAATAATTTTGCTGATTTATTTTCAAACATTCGCAAAATTAATCAAAATACGTTCAACCATTGAACCTAATATAAGAAGACAAGTGAGATATGAGAACTTTAAACAAGAATTGCAACATAATGGTCTGTGAAATACTAGAGTAGGGAGTAATTCATTGAAAGCGTCGCCTAGATACGCTCCGAGTCTACTAGAGTGGAAATAGTAAATTACATAATCTTGCAGGTTTTTTTGTGAATCGAAATTTATACAAAATTTTGTATTATTCAATGGACAACTGTTTTTTTTTTCTTTTATTTTTTACAAACAGTATCATAAATCCCAATATTCATATTTTTTAAAAAAAATTTACCTGGTAATCAAGCAAAAATTGTATAGGTTTAGGACTAAATAATGTCATTACTTTGAAGCCCGCTTTTGGAATATATATATATAGTATTATATATATATATATATATATATATATATATATATAATACTATAATACAAGGAATGGTTGCCAAGTCGAAAATCGCCCCAGAATTAATAAACTCCGGTAAACTTGGGGGTCTGGAGTTTTTGTCCACGAGGAATCGATTGGGGCCGGTTTTGAAGCGCTACGGTCGAGCAGTTCTGAGTTACAGATAGAATATTTTCAAACTTTATTAGTTCGTCATAATGGCTACTTAAATTTTCAAGCGGTAACGTGCTGCCATCTATAGCCAATATGGCGAACTAATAAAGTTT
>JAPMOQ010000644.1:1192897-1234757 GCA_026543055.1 Argiope trifasciata | reverse complement strand
CATAAAACTTTATTAGTTCGCCATATTGGCTATAGATGGCAGCACGTAACCGCTTGAAAATTTAAGTAGCCATTATGGCAAACTAATAAAGTTTGAAAATATCCTATCTGTAACTCCGAACTGCTCGACCGTAGCGCTTCAAAACCGGCGCCAATCGATTCCTCGTGGCCAAAAACCCCAGACCCCCAAGTTTACCGGAGTTTATTAATTCTGGGGCGATTTTCGACTTGGCAACCATTCCTCGTATTATAGTATTAGATTAATTATTAATTTCGTCACAGTAGAATATTTTTCTATTAGATTTTTAACTTTATTAAAAATACTTAAGATTTGAGATTTCAATGTAACACTAGGATGTTAAACATATCTCAACTGGCTGTAATCAGTTTAGTCGGCTTAAAACCGGGCAACAGATATTTCTAGAGCCAGTTTCATTCTGTTTCACTTTGAAAGGATTTTTAAGATGCTTAGTCGCAGATGGCATTAAAACATCTATAAATTCAGTTTATAAATCTCTCATTTCATTATTTGATTATTATTTTACTAGGATCATTTTGAGGTTAGCAATCCCTACAATTTTATAATTACAGAAACACTCTACAAAAATAATACAAAGAAAAGAATTCATGACAAACACAAAATTTCAATAATACACATTTTTAACTTTAATTCATTCCCCACCGATTATTTATTTAACCTCCTTTTCATTTATTTAACCTTCATATTAAGAACATAAAATTTGTGTAGAATTTATTGATATTGAAAACTCGGAAGGCCAGATGGAAATTTCAACTATAAAAGACCATTCAGTGTTTCAATTGTTTATATATATATATATATATATATATATATATATCATATCATATCATATCAAATAAAACTCAAAACTTAATCTCTAAAATCACTTAAAAATATATATAAGAACGGTATTATTAGAAAATAGAATGAAAAAATCAATATAGTCACAGCAAAATACTTAACGATTAGTTTCGAGATACTTAACGATTTTTTTCGAGAATTCGAATACAGAATATTCATTTAGAATCATTTGTGTATTACATTATGGCATATTACTAATTTGACATTTGCCTAATATTTTCAAACAAATCTTCCAGCTGCAAAATTTCTAGATAATTTTTTATCGAGTATACTAAGACTCACAACCCATCAATCACGCCTGGCATGAAAGGGTCTTCTGTAATTTCCACGATCAACTTATTTCTTTGTAGGATATATTTTGGTAGAATCTTAGTTTACTAGATAATTGTTAGAGGTAATTTAGAAGTATTAGTTTTAATTTTATTACGGTTATTCCTTACATTTTGAAGAAATAGTTGTATTCAAAAACATTTTCATTATCTTAGTTTTTAAAATGACCATGGAAAAAATATTATGGTTTCTGCTGTATTAATCTTATGAAAAAATAAGGCTAATAGCCATCGCTTAGTACTAGCTAAACATGAAAACATTGCAAATTACATTGCAGTTTCATATCATTGAAGACCATTTGAGGTCATAGCTCCAAAACTAAATATAATTCGTTCATGTATTTGTTTTTATGAGGGCAGCAATAATTTCAGAATTCATAATTAAATAAATTAAAAATCAGTTATGAAATATGGAAAAAACTGAGTTTTTTGCTATTAAATATTCGCTAGAAATGGACATTAAGATTATTTTATGACCTCATTTGTTCATATGGTTGACCTATGTAACAATGTAAAGTAATTCGAAACATTAAAGCGTTCCTGCGACATCACTAACTTCTAAATTAATTCCAGCTTTAATTAGCTGATTTATATGTTAAAATATTCTATGCTTATTAGCTTGCATCTTGCATATCATTTAATACTCATCAAAAACATTTATTGTAAATGAAATAACAAAATTGTCAGTTGCAAATAAGAAAAATATTCAGATCTTATTCAAACCACTTGATACCAAATTGGTGAATAGAAATGCTGCATGAATTTTGCAAAGTTTTCAAAAATCACCAACGTACTGAAATATTCTTTAACGCGTGAAGTATCGCAATGTGGTTCCAAAGCATTTAACAATCGAATACTCTCGCACTTCTCCATTTCAGCAGAAAACAAATAGTTCTCTGAAAAATACTAAAGAGTAGAGGATGCTAACATTCCCCTCGTTTCCACAGATAATAGAAGTCAAATGAAACCACAGAGAACAACTCTTACGAGTGATTAGTTCATTGCAGCTAATCTAGAGAAATGAAATACTTTTTTTTCTCTTTTCGCATAGTTATCAGGGCAGGTCTTTTAAAAGGCCCTCTGGCTCTGTATTTTAAAAATAAAAATAACATTTTGCAGTCTAAAACCTCGGGCGTGGCCACTGTCTGGATGAGAAGATTGGCATTCGGCCAGATTTTTGTCACTCGAAAGCTACTAATAAAGTTCCCAAACTAATAGTTAAAGGGCAAAGATTAAAGTCACCATTATACAAAAGATGCGTTGCTCTAATTTAAATAATCAAACAAAGGAAGCGGAGGAACATAACATTTAACACTTATATCCACACAAAAAAACTTTTTGAAAAATGTTGTTAAAAATGTAATTTCAAATATGAAGTGGGTGATGCACAGAGTGAGGAGAATGAATGAAATCTTGTTCCTTTTTTAAAGTGCTGAATGAAATTGTCACTTCGGATTACAGGATACATTTTAGCGAACATTTTTTAAAAAAAGAAATGGCCTGAAAAGATGTCAAATTGTACGTAACTCGTGATCTCAGTTGAGGCACGTAGGATTCTATGACGCTTGTCTTGAACAATTGGGAGGGAAATTTATGCTACTTTTAAAATTTAAAAAGCGAATATAAATTTTTTGACAAGGAAGAAATGTTTGACATTCTTTTTGGCTATGACACAGTCATAAATTGAAAAATGTAGGAAGTGATAATTTTTATGTCTTTCCACAAGCTTTCTTTCATTCCTTTTGAGTAAAAATTTTAATGACAGCGGCAGTTTTTTAAATTGATTCATTATTCCAAATAAATTTGTTAATCTCAAAAAGAAGTTTAAATAATAGATTTTCCCTTTCGTCTTTTGCAAAAATATTACGAACAGTGCTTATTAAGGATATTGATAATTGTTTTATTACAGTTTTGTTTCAAAAATGTTTCAAGTTTTAAAGAACCAAATCCATATCGCATTTTTCACACTTTAAACTCAAAGTGCTTTATGATGTTGCCTATAATACCATTTGATCCAATATTCGTAATTACGTTCACTTGGCATAAGGTAGTATGGCATTGTCTATTGGTCAAAGCGATCCCGCAACACATATTTCAGGATTGAGTGATGACACAACATAAATATACTTAAGGTTAAATTGTCTTCCTGTAGGAAATTTTGTGGAAATTGAGCCCTCTGTGTTACATTTCGAGGAGAGTTAAGAAAATCTAAATCATATTATTATCATGTTTTCTAAAGCGAGTTATCGTGTCTTAATTCTACAAAAACCCATTTTGAGAACTCAATATCAAAGAATAAGACCCATAACCACCTTTCTCTATTTCATACTTCTCAGGAATGCGATGCGCATGCGCCATTGCTCCATTGGTGGACACAAATTCCTTTGAAAGACTCATTAATGAAGAAAAGATGATCTTACAAATGTAAGTTAGATGAATTTAAATCCTTATTTATAATATTTATGATTTCAAATGAGACGTGGCATCACGTCTTAGTAGAAATAACAGTAATTGATAAAATATTGTAATACTATAAACAAAACTGTATGCAATTACATTATTTGAATCGCACGAGGAATTACATTCAATGAGGTTTCATTAATTTGTTTCAGTATTTGGGAATACGTGGTAATCATTTGTGTTTAAACCACTCTTCTGAAACGATATGATTCTATGATGATGAGATAAAACTATTTTCATCATAGTTTCTAGCAAAATGGGGCAATAAATTCCCCCTTGAAAGGCTAGATCATCAGTAGAATGGTTTTCTGTCGTTTGAGTCAACCAGTTTTTTACGTTTGTCCCCAAGATTATTTTAAATCTTTCGAGCCAATGAAAACTAGCTTGCACTCTATAGAAAAGCTTTTCAAGATGTTTAAAAAATTTTTTCATTTGTTTATTTTTATTTATACTTAACCTAAAAACTTTGAGCAGAAAATTGCTATAAAATAAGATAAAGCATATGTAAAATATGATCTCAATTTTTTAGAAGAAAATGATCACCTTATTTAATGTATTTATTTAAAAGAATGCTTATTTATCCATACTAATTCTATATATTATAGTGCTTTATAATTATTTCTGATAATATAAAAGATCTTGTTGCTATAAAAATATTGAATTTTTGGAATATTGAATATGAAAAATACATTGAATTTTTGGAATATTGAATATGGAAAAATTTTGAATTTTGAAAAATATTGAATTGACAATAAAATGGAATTTTCACTAACAGAACTGAAATAAGTTAATTAAAACAGAAAAATCAATAATAGTAAAATTTTTGTTTTGAAAACAGTGGTTAAAATGAAAATTCTAACTTTTCACTCAATAAAGATATGTCGATTTCTAGAAGAGTAATTTTAAAAATAATTTTTAACTTGTCAAAATCATAATTAAAAATTTCATTAAAAATCATGTAACGATTGTAGAGAAAAATATTTACAAGTAATCGCAAATTTAAAATTGTTTAATTTAATTTATCTTTTCTGCAGGTAACCAATAATGTGGCTCTATTTAAAAAAACTGTGGCACATAAGAGTTTTGTTACTGCTCTAATTCATCCTAGATATGGTGGCCCGGTGGTAAAGTCTCGGCTTCGGAACCGGAGGGTTTCAGGTTCGAGACTCGATTCCACCGAAGAACCGTCGTGTGAGGGGGTCTGTTGCACGTTAAATCTGTCAGGCCAAATGTCCTCCCGCTGGTGTGGCGTGGTGTGGAGAGGGGGGTGCCAGTTCAGGTGTCGTCCTCGTCATCTGACCATGGTTCAAAATTACGAGGTCCGTCCCAAAATAGCCCTCGTGTTGCTTTAAAACGGGACGTTAATATAACTAAACTAAACTAAACTAAACTCATCCTAGATATAATTCAGCTTTCAAAAGCCACTTTTCTAATAAATATTGATGCAATTCATGCATTGAAAATGTAACGCCATTTGAAAGTATTTAATGTCTATAAATATGTAACGTTTTATTCAAATTTATTCAAATACATATGAATTTAAAAATAATGAATATGAATTTAGTAATATCTCAATAACTTATTTGCTATTAAAGTTCTGGAATGCAATTATAGATATTAATTGATTACTTTCTAAAATTTAAAAAAAATAGCATAAATCAACTGAACTTATTTAAACGCGTCAAGAATGAAAATTGTGAAATGTATCTTAGAATAGAAACTTTCTAAGCTTAAATGAGTTTACGGTATCTATAGAGCCTTGCAAAGCTTATGGAAAAAAGTATTGATTCAAAATGAAAATATTATTCTGAAATAAAAAATGAATATTTGATAATGAATGATGCAAATCAAATTAATCTAAAATAAATCCAAAATATTTCCTACATTGAAAGATAACCTCTAAATGTAGGCTCCGTGATTCATCAAATCCTTATTAACAAACTCCCATTACACTTTTTTTTATCGAAATGACGAAATTATTTGGGCAGATTTAAAAAAGAATCCCCAACAAAAGAACTGAAACGAAAATATAGAAAAATGCAAGCTCTTAGAATGAATTCTTTTTCACAATTTCTCACGGAATTTTTAAAGAGAGAGGGAACAATAACGTTTTTATCGAATGAATAGAAAAATTCAATCTGTGGTATTAAAAATTTTTATTCTGAGAAAATTTTATTCTTATTTCCTTTTTGCATATCAATAACCGGGAACTGTGGAATATTGTTCAAGATCTCGCTTCTTTGTAGGAGATCGAAAGCGCGAAAAGAAAGAAAGGAGAGAAAGAGAGAGAGAAATATAGGTCTGCATTCTTTACTTAATAGCATTAGATTCATTCATGCTATATATTCATCCAAAGCTAACATTACCGTCATGTAAATTTTCATTCTAAGCAACTATTTGGCAGTCTTTTCAGTTAGCTATTAATACATTTTAAGTATCACTGAACTGTCTCTGGATAACAATAAGCGATGAAACGGGTTTCAGTGGTGTGGAAGCATTTTGAATAAGATTATTTAATACCTTTTTCAATAAGTTGCGTTTATTTTAATTTGTTGAGTTTCTTCAGAATTTATTACGGACTTTGATAGATTTCGAATTGTTTGTAAAACAGCGAAATAATAGGATCATTTTAACTGTGTTGCATTACTATCATTTCGGTGATTTTTGTCAAGGTAGATGAATACTTTGTAAAGTCAGTTTTTCGTGAAAATTTGAATTATTTTTGCATTTAATATTATTAATGTTTGAATAGATTATTTGCAGAAGATTGAAAACGCGAAAAAAAGAAAGAAAGAGACAAAAAGAAAGAAATTTAGTCTACATTCTTTGCTTGATAGCATTAGATTCAAATATGCTAGATATTTTTCCAAAACTAACATTACAGTCATGTAAATTTTCCGGCGCAGTATAGCCAAGTCTGGCTCTTGCGCCACTAAACCCCAAAAACCAACCATGTAAATTTTCGTTCTAAGTAACTATTTGGACTGCCTTTTAAGGTAGCTATTATAACATTTTAAGAATCATTGAATTGTCTCCTGATAACAATAAGTGATGCAACGAGTTTCACTGGTGTGGAAGCGTTTTGAATAAGATTATTTAATACATATTTCAGTAATTTGCTTTTATTCTCACTGTTGAGTTTCCCCAGAATTTATTACGGACTTTGACAGATTTCAAAATATTTGTAAGGTACTGAAATAATAGGGTAATTTTAACCATGCTACACTACAGTTCTTTCAGCAAATTTAGTTGAGGTAGATGATTACTTTGTAAAGTCGATTTTTCAAGAAATTATGAAATTTTTTTATTCAATATTCTTAAGGTTTGAACAGATTTCTTTATAAACTCTTGATAATTTTGTTTCTAAGTCTATTTTTGGGAAGTTATACTAATTCATTTAGTTGCATTAACTATATTTTAATACTATTTTACATTTTTAAACACTATTTTCCCAAATTCTAATCTTTGACAGAATTTTCATCCAAAAGATCCCATAAATTAAAATCTAATGATATTTTTTTGTCTAAATTTGGCATAAAAACTTCCCAATATGTTCTGTCATTCCTGAATTAGAAAATAAGTAATCTATTCATTTATAAATATTTTATAGTTTTTTTACTGCTGACAATGTGAAAAATATGAACATTTCGTGTTATTTATGATTTGAACCTAAACTAAAGAATAGGTAGAAATGCATCTTACTTATTAGTTAAAAATTAGATAATATATTACTTGAACTACCTTGCAAATTTTAATCAAATTATTTGAGAAATCTTTAAACTAAAGACTTTACATCTTTTTTTAACTAAAAAAAGGCAATTTTTTCTAATTTTTAAAAACTTTTTTGCTTTTTCAATTTTATAATTTGGTTTTATAGATGTTTTTTTCGATCCTTTTTATGCAAATATTAAGAAATATAGCCGTTTTTTAATGTTTTTTCGGAAACTTCATTTCGAAAGCAGTCACATATCTTAATGCTCTCTTTCAGCTATATTCTTCCGAGACGTTTCATAAAAATTTATAGTGAAAGAGAATTCTGTTAAATAAATAAATAATACATAAATAATTTATATATCATTTTATTTTTTATATAAAATTACATTTTATTTACATTTACCCTCTGTTTAAATGAACAGAACAATCTCAAAGATTTTAGTATTGAATGTAACGAAACTGTCATGTAAAGAATATACAATGTCAAAATGCCAAAAATGATAAGCATTAAAATTTGGAATTTTAAAAATAAGAATTAGACACAATGCTGTTCATCTCCAGAATTCCAATTGCACTATTAAAAAATTCATAATTTTGAAAAAATATTGAACATTGTGACGTTAAATCTATATGATATAATTTATATATTATATCCATTTCTTTCACAATTTAAAACAAATGAAATTTGTAGCAATCATTCTATGTATTTACAATACCAAGCTATAACGTAATAATGTCTTATTTCTTAATGGTATTCCTTACTTTAATCTTAGTCTAATGATTTTTGAATCGCATGTATATAGAAATCAAATCATATACAGATGATAAACCAAATAATTTTTTTCTTGCAGTTATTTTGTATCAATTTACAACAGAATATCATTGATTTAACTTTCCATTTTACACGATTATTTATATAATTTATTTATCAGCCAACAATCATTTTGCATAATTTATCTAGCATTCAACGATGATTTTGCATAATTTATCTATCTTTCAGCGATCATATTATATAATTTAACTTTTCAGTTTTCTGCAAGAGTGGCTACAAATAAAACACTCAGGCATAATCAATGGCATAAAACATTAAAAATTTTCAAATTGTATTTATTTACACAATGCTCAGAGCACCCCGTTGATATATAATTATATTGTTTTCAGATTTCATTAAGATTATTCGTTAATTTAATTACGAATTTCTTATGATGGTTAAAAGTTTATAGAAAGACTTTGAGGATCTATTTTATATTTATTTAATTCAGAAAGAATATGTTTAATTTTTGGGTGAGAGGGAAAAGTCCGTTTAATAAATGCTGATGATAATTTGATAAATTTTGTCTATCCAATTGTAAAATTTTTTAGAAAAAAGACCATTGGACAATTTAATCTTTGAAATTTTTTTTTCTAGTTAAGTGATTTCGAAAGTTTCCCTGAGCTTAATATGCTCCTAATCTTCCTCTCTTTATTTACTTTTAGATCCATCATAATCTCTATTGCGACATAATTTCTCTAACAGATTAACGAACTCGAGACATTTGCTCTGGTGCGCAAATATGTTTCGCTAGTATTACCTCTTGAAATTATGATAAGCGCAGACGAATGTAATATAATGTAACGAGATATGAGCCGTAGTTAATTAATTTTATAGTCCATAAGGAGTATCAAAATTCATTTCTAACCTGACTGACTATGATAATATTAAGCCAATAATTAATAGTCTTTAAAAATATACAATTATTTGACGACATGCAAAATGTTCTTGAATATTATCAAAATTAACGACAGTATTAAACTGTATAAAACAATGTCCAAGGTTGATATTAGAACTCATTTTTAGACATATAAAGGACTATAAATTTTAGGCATAATGAAATCAATTCAAATTCTCCTTCCCTTTAACCAAAGATAGATCAGTAATATTATTTCACTGAGCTTAATATAAAAAATAGCAAATTGTGTTCAAAGGATAATACTTTATTATATTTTTATTGTTTTTTCCCACCCCTTAAGTCAAATTTTATTAAGTTTAATCACTCATTTAAGAGCTTTATCTTACTTACTAATTAATTAAGTAACTATATTTGTAATGGGAGTTTATGTCAACCATAACAATATCTGGAGGTGAAGAAATATTAATTTCAATCACTCCATCAATATTCTGTTAAACACACCAGCTATTTTTGCATGGAAATATTATTTTTAAATCTTCTGACTTGAAAAACAAATCTAATCAAGTTTGAAATTAAACGTCACAAAATCAGTAAACGAAAAAAAAAAAAAAACTTTATACAATGTGAAAAGTAATCTACAAAATTCACCTAAAGCTTGAATGGGTATATTCATGAAAATCAAATAAACAGAACCTTGTTTATTTTTCTACATGATATAATTTTCTCTGATACAAGTTTTTAAAGTTTTATTGATAAATTAAAAAAAAAATGTTTTTTTGTTGATAATTATCATAAAGATGGTTAATTGAATGTTCCCTTTCCATAAAGGAATAGCGTACAATAAATAGTCCTGAACTCACAAATATCACAAACATCAAAAGGAGAGCTGTAAGAAATCAAAACGAAACTATAAAAATAAAGCGGTCAATCAAATGATGACTAATTTACTAAATTTTAAACTTAATTGCTAGGTTTATGTCAGAACTTATTAATTCCTTCGAAGCAAGAGCAGTGGCGTTTGCATTTAGTATCATTTTTTATGGGGCGAATTCGCACAATATAATTAATTCAAAACAGGGAAAAATCCTACACTTGTAAGTATCGTCACTAATATAGACATTTTGTAAGCTGAGATAGTACAAAAGGAAAAAATTACTTATTTAAATTTTATTATTCCTTGCTTTATAAACAGTCTGCATAACAGTATGATAAAATATGCTGAAGTCGTGAGTTCGAAAAAAATATTTATTTATTACTCGCACAATTTTTCTACATATTTATCATCTTTTTAAACAATCTTAATTAGATTTTTTTAAATTTAATATCTACAATTTGTTTCACATGCATTCTCTTTATTTTATTTTATTTTAAACCCAGCGAACATTTTTTACATTCAGTTCCAGTGACTTCAGTATTCCCTTTAGTTGTTCTTTTTATGGAAGCTCGCCAATTCTCTGGGATCTTTCCAAACACAACGACATCTTTTCTGCCACAAGGTAGAATGGCTTGACTCACAGTTGTTTCGTAAATGAAAAACTAAACAACACTACTCGTAACATTATTTTTTTTGTTAACGTTATTCTTTCAACGGTTTTTTGCTTTGGCCTACGACTAGAAACAGTTTGGCAGAGGATTTTTAAAGGCAGAAAGCGCACTCAAATCATGCACGGTATAGTTAAAGAAACTTTAATTTATATGCTGTTTTAGGGATGCAAAAATCATTAAAATAAACGAAATAAACATCATTTGATTTTATTAATTCAATAAATAATAACAAAATGTTATTATAATAACCCCATGTGCCAAATAATAACAAAATATTATTATAATAACCCCATGTGTTATCTAATAAAAATTATCATGTTTAAAAATTAACATGTATTGAATAATAACAAAATGTTATTATAATAACTACATGTTTAAATAATAACAAAATATTATCATCATAAATACATGAGATATTGACAATTACAGATCTGTTATAGTAATACTACTTTTTCAGTAATTAAATGTAGGTATTTTTTTTCTTGAAAGTTTATCTTAGAACTTAAGGCAAAACATTGTTTTATCAGGTGGATATTTTGAGATATTTTCAATCATTTCATTATAATAGCAAACATAATTATTATATTTAACAAATTTTAATAATAAATAAATGCGTTATTTTTATTATAATAAAAATTTTACTAATTTTTTTTTTCTTTTAAAGAAATTTTCAAACAAATAAATGCTAAAATTTTAATTTTGTTTCTTTTGATTTTGATAAAAATATTTATTCGTATTTATATTTTAATTAAATCATGGTGAAATCATTTTATATTTTAATTTTTTTCTCCTAGGTGACATGTTATCATTTATGGTCAAAACTATAATGATTTTATTCGTTAAAAGGGGAAAAATGAGGATCAAAAGAAAAAAAAACCGTAATTTAAGGAAGATGTATTAAAGAATGAGATGTTTAAGAGGTTAATCTGTTTATATGGAGAATAAAAACTTTTCTCTCTTAATGTATATAAAATATAAGACAATATTTTATCATAATGTAAAAGACAGTAAACCCAAATTCCGTATCAATACTTTGTGTTTATCGTCCGCCACCAATATGTATCATTAAAATTAAGAATTCCTTGTAAATTTTTCTAGCAATTTCGCTGTTTCTGTAAAAAAAGACAAAACAAATCTTACACGATTTGCGAGATTACTTTGATACATCAACTAACAACAAAAAAGAATCGGCCTTCTTCAAAGCAGACATTCCATTTCAAATAATTTAATCAAGAAAATATCACTAATATCTCAAGTGGAATTTCAGACTCTCCTACCACCTTTGAATCGAGCACCAAGAAAGAAGAATCGTGCCATTTCGAACCTTCTTTGAAGAATCCATTGTGCAGACACTGCAGTCTGATTCGAAACCGATCTATCTGTAGAGCCCCCGGCTTTGAAAAAAAAAAGGTTCGGAAAGAAGATAATTATTCATGAGAAACTCCCGAAAACAAGGATGTGACGGTGATTTCTAAAAAAGACGGAGGAGGGAGAGTCCTGGTCGATAGCTTTTGCCGTTGCATTCGGCACATCGATTTCAACTTAGAAGCACTCCCAGACTGCACAAATAGCTAGAATCTATTAGTGATGCGTCCCCTCTTCTTTTTGAAAGGAAAGCCCTATTCTAAGCCTGACTGAGAAATAATTTGAAAAAGAGCTTTATTCATATATATGTTGAAAAATATGATTTCTAATTGAGAATGGAAAAAAACTATGGGTAACAAAATAATTATATTCTATATATTGTCTCAGTAGTCTCAGTAATATTTTACTATTAATTGTCATAATAATTACGAAGAGTTTCTTGTACTACTTAAATAAACAATTTTATTTACAATTATTAGTAATAATTGTTTTAGTGCTATATCATATATGTTTTATCTTTTACTTTTAAAAACTATTCTACCTTCTTTAAAAGTACTTTTCTCAGAGTTGTAACTCATTTTTTGCATTTTATTACATTTATTGGGCGTTTATTTCTTTTTTTAATCATTCCATTCATAATGTTGCCATTAATTGTTAAAATGGAAGTATTTAAAGCGATGCTTATAACAACTATGAGAATTGGAACATATAGTGCGTTAAAATAATACATTTTTAACTGTCTTAGATTACTTTAAATCAATTCCTTAGCTTTTCAGTTATTTTTAATGAAATTGAAAAAAAATTATTTCATAATTAATCAATGAATAATCATGGTTTCATTTTTTTATATGCGGTTATTTGTTTTCACCCAGAGATGTCTGCTAAAGAATTAAGTACTAGATCAAAAATCTTCACACTTTATGCAACTTGAATAACCTGCTTATGCATTCTTATATTTATTTATTTGCTTTTAATAAATCGAACAATGAAAAGTGAGAGCAGTTTCCTCGAAACTTTCTCATATAATTTCTAAAAATGTTCCTATACATTTCTTGTGCATGAAATTGGGTGCCTTAGGTAAGGGCACGAATATCTTGCATGGCATTGATGAAAGATAGTTCCGAAATATAAAATGTTCCTATACATTTCTTGTGCATGAAATTGGGTGCCTTAGGTAAGGACACGAATATCTTGCATGGCATTGATGAAAGATAGTTCCGAAATATAGAACTTTTGCCTGAATCTAACACTTTTACTATATCTACCGCAATAATATGCATTTCAGGCGTCATTACTGCTGACCGATGAATTAAAATTTGACACAAAATTGCTATTATTAGCACAAGATAAAACACCAAATTTCATTGATTTAAGTCATTGCATTTATAAATTAATTGAATTTACAAATCGACATGCGGTCAATCGTTCGACAGATTTAGCTCAAAGTTTGAAAATAAGCAATGTTTTAGATGTTAAACCTGTGTATCAAATTTTATCTACATGTACCGAGTTATCGAGTTAAGTTAATGAGCTTACTTGTAATCAAACAGCTAGACAGACAGACTTCCTGTGAATGGATTTCGTTCAAAATTCAATAGATTGTAATTCCATATACTAAATTAACTAACCTAATTTATGTCTCATCTAAGGCGAATTTTGAATTATTATGATTACAGACAAATAGATGGGATTACAAAAATGTATTTTGCAGATTTATACAGATCTGAAGTTTAAGACTCGTCAAAATTTCAAATGTAATTTTTTTTGATGATTTCAATACTTTCTCTGTACTTCGTATACCAGGAAATAAAAACTTTCCTAAAAGCAAGCAATAAAAGAATTCACGAGTTAAAATTGTAAAAAATATCATTATTTCAGCTGATAAATTAAGAAAATTGATTTGTTTAAAAACTCCAAATATTTAAAAACGACTTAGGTGCGCATACAAAGTTTCCATAAAATGAGCAAACATATACAGTAGGTTTTTGGTTCAAAAATAAAATCTATTAAAACGAAATTCATCAGAATCCATCGTTTTTTCATTATGATTAAAATGATTCGAATAAATGTGGTCATATTACAAATGACATAGCAATAATTGTTTGTTATTTGCTTTTCTAATATTATTTTGTCCCACTTCACTTTTTACTTGAACTTCTTTTATTGATTCCAATACAACGAAAGTATTGCATTTTTTTTCTCTCTATCTGAGTCACTACCATCATATATATTCTCTTGGAGCCGATTTTGTTTTTGTATTTGCTAATAAATATTTTATGTACACCAACATTTGCTTTTGTGTGATTAATTTTCAATATTATAAACAATCGACTAATTTCAAAAACAATTGCTACGCAATCATTATCAATTTTTCTTTTTCGTATAATTTATTGAACTATTATGTTAACTAATTTCTTTTACACTGCAGATATTTTCAGTGCGTACGATTCCCCATAGTGTTTAGTGTTTTCTTTACTTCCATTCGACTTTTTTTTCTCTCATTTATTTATTTTGCTTGGTCTCAAAGTCACTCACTCTAACTTGATAAGGAAAACTTGTGCAGCTTAGTTTCTTTTTATTTAATAACACGTGTTTTCATGTTCCTTCGATTTATTTATCTTACCCCGCAACATCGAAAAACAGTTTCTTTAAAGAAAAAAAAGCATACGCTGCCCCAGAAGAGCTAGAAAACACAAAGAATCCTACTTTTCAGCTGTTGAAAAGATTTTGTATAAAGCAGATTAGTTTAGAGTTAGCTCCGAAGCTCTTTACCCATAGTTAAGTGGATTGAATAGTTTAAATAGAGGTATGTCCTTTAAAGAAAATAGGAGTACAAGAATTATTATTTTTTATTTTCTTTACCAATACCTGTTTTTTTATCTTTTTATATTTTACTTCATATGTAAACTGGAATTGTTATCAGTAAATATTTAGTAGGAATGTTTCTTGCTAAAAAGAATTCAACAAAAATGTATTAATTTTCATCACAAAATATTTCGCAGATTTTCAATACATAAAATGCATGCAATAATATGAGGTATTATGAAAATGAGTGCTGACAGAGTAAATTGAAAAGTTCTTAAACCCACGATAAAGAAAGGTATTTCACGAAAGTTCAATAAATGCATCATTTAAAGAATGCAATTTTATGCTGCCAAAGATGAAAAAAAAGAATGTTAAGAAAATTCTAAAAAGTCATTTTTTTAAAGTTACTATTCTTTTATTCATTTTATATAACATTCGTATTTTGAATCTCTCGTATTTCCTACATTTTGCTTTTAAAAAGCATTAAAAACTTTAGCATATCAGAATTCCTGCTAAAAATTAAGCAATAAACCAAGCTACAAAATAAATTTTCTTTTTTGCCCGCCGAAAAGTGATTAAAAGTAGAGATGTCTCTAGGTAGAAAAGGAAAAAATCATCGAAAGAGGGAAAGTTTTAAAGTCTCTTTCATCCAACAATTCTCTTCAATAACTATTACATATATCCTTTTGAAATACAAATTTTGGTTAAAAACACTAAAGATGAGAAACGCAAGTATACCTATTAAATTAATTTTTATTATAAAATTATAAATAATTTTTTAACCCGTTCGTGACCAAGGTCTCGTGGACGCGACGCAGCGATTCCACTCTTATCAGTCCAGCGTCGCTTCCACGCGAAGAGCTCCGATTGATATGGAGAGACCAGCGTCGCGTATGCGTAATCAGAACGTATTATTTGAATTTTTAAATGCTAGTAGATGGCGGTAAACGGCAACGGTTTTCACAACGGTCGACTCTTATGGTATTTGACCTTCATGAACGGGCATTAGTTTCTGTTCTATGCTTCTGTATTTGATATATTTATTGATGTAAACAAAGTGAGAATCACGGCTCTTTAAAGGGCTGGGATTTATTGCGCGCTGTGTTTACATTTTGACAGATAAGTGACTTGTTTATTGCTTTTTTTCGTTAGGAGAATATGGGGGAGTACATTCAGCGGATTATTGCAAGGGGTAAGAGTAAAATATTTATGAATGGTGTTCGGTTTTGGCGGCGTTTTTTTATGTGTGTGTTTCGTAGAAGTTTTGGGATATGTGATGGGAATATAATTTTGTGGATTATAATACGTGATGGGATATACATTTGGAGTCTTTTTATTAAAATGCTGATTTTATACGAATTTTTTTGTAAAATTAGGCTTAACTGCTTAAAATGCGCGGGCCGGTAGTGACGCTCCGTTTCAGAGCGTTCGATCCCGTGACTGAGTTTTATTTCCGGCGCGCTGGACCTCAAGGGGTTAAGAAAAATATGCAGTAAAAAATTTACTCGAGGTTGCAAAATTACTATCAGACAAATCCAATCCTTAATCTTATGATAATATACCACCTAAACCCGCCTCCCACTTCCAAAACTTCCATTTAATATCTATCAAGACCTTAAGCGACGATGGATTTTAAATCCATTAATCTCACATCCACAATGGATTTAAAATGAAATCAGGTTTCTCTATCATGCAATGTCCAATGACTGCAACCAAAAAATGTTCAAATATTTGGCCTCTCTTTACAGAAACAACTAACCTAAAATTCCATGATTTTTTATCTTTTAAAGTGAATTGCAATCACAAAAATAAGTATTGCAAAATGCTGACAGCCATTACTTCATAGAGCGGAAAACATTGCTTATTATGTAAATTATGTATAATTCATGAAAGATTACACAAAAAATATTTTTTCCCTCTATTTATTTGTTAGTCATTTAAAATAAGGCTTAATACTGAGAATCCAAAGTACTGACGTACTTAAACCAAAATTAATGGAAATTATATATTAGAAGGCTATATTCCTATTACCAATCGATTATTATAATAATCTTTGTTTCCGAGGAAAACATTTAATCGAATTCCTAAAATTCCTCACTAAATGGGTACCAGACAGAAAAAATGATAAAAGAACAAAATAGAAAAGAACTGTAAATTGTTTTGTCTAAGAAAATATTATCCGTACTTATTGGATAGTGAACATAGTTACTTGGTGAACACCGAGAATTCATTTTGAAAGTATTAAAAAAATAGTCTTATCAATAAACATTTCTTATGTAGAAGCGCATTTTAATAATAATTCTTGGGGAAGTAAATAGTATAGCAACAACATACAAATACATGCAACGAATGTAAATGTAAAATAAGGATTTAAAGAAAGGTTAAATAGCAAAATAAAACTTCACACTTCAAGTGAAATCGGAAAGAGAAGTTGGATTTAAAACAAATTTTATTTTGTTTATACATATAAATCGTTGAAATTTATGCCTTATTGAAGGACTTTCTGGAAATAGAAATCTACTGTCAAAATCTGAAAAAAATTCTCCTAATGAAAATGTTTTATGTGAAACATCAAATTTGCGTTCCGATTAAAATTTTTCCCAAAACAATTTATATTGATGTGACCTAAATTAAAAAAAAATTGATGGCCAATAATTCGATAAAGTTTATAGGTTCTTTATCCTGAAAAAATAATCTTTAAAAATTTATAATTAACACAAAGGTTCATAAAGCTCTAAAACTTTGGTTTGAAAGAGCTTCACTATATTTATGCAGATATCATCATAGAAAAATTCAAGGTTAAAACAATATTTGGGAGAAAAATGAGTTTTGCATTTATACATAGCAAATAGAATCGATTTATCGTTTGTGAGAAATAGTAATGAAAGTTGTTGCAGATAAATTATTAAAACTGTTAATATTCTATTCAAAATCTATAACACGCAGAACTATAACAATAGCTGACATTTTAGAATACTTTGAGGAAAAGTAGAAGAGTTTCCTCGGAGAGGCTTGATTTATGTTCAAAATGAGTATATCATTGAAAAATTATTTCCATCTGTGGCCTCTTGCAATACGTGTTTTTTCAGTGACCATAAGAAATTAGCTTGAAGATCAAGAAAGTATCAAAGGTTAACTATGTACAATTCAAGAACAAAAAGCAGTATTTAAGCTTTTTTACATATAAAAATGAACAACTGTTATATCAGAGTTTAGCTGGAAAAATTATATTATAGAATAAGCATTTATAAATTTTGAATTAAATATGAAAATATTTTATTATTAAAATTGCAAAATGAACAGAAATTATAAACTTGCTTATCTGCTTTTTAAATAATTACTAAACATAAAAATAATTGCTAGTCATTTCGGAATCAAAAACAAACAAATCAGGGGCACTGCCGTATTTTATTATATTATGCGAATAAGTTAAGAAAGTAATTTCAGTAAATTATATTTAAATGACAATTTGATTATTTTTTATAGGAAGGAAAAAACCAGATTTCAAAATTTAGTCTAGACATTCGATGCAGAAAATCCAACTTTGAAATCTTCAAATTTTAAACTGAATAATTATAGTAAGCCTTCTTTTGGAGAGCGACTGAAGACATTTAATATTTTTAAGGTCAAAAATTTTTCTTTCATATTCTTAAAAATCTGGACAAGTTACATTATTTTGGCAGAAATCTAATTATTACAACGTGTTTATCATTAGTATCTGTTTGTTAAAAAGTATGCTTGATTCAGATATTGAATGATAAAATTTTCAAATCTGTTATCATTCAATTCATTTTTAATAAGCTATTCTTCGAGCAGTCTGATATATGTTTTGCTTAAAAATAGATGTGAAAATATTCTAATAAAGAAAAAAAAAGAGTAAAAAGGAAAAAAATAGCAAAAATTACCAAGAAATAAAACATTCGCAAAAAAAGAAGATAGCGTGGAAATGTTTCAGTTTATTTAAATTGATTTTGACTCGAAGCCTGAGAATAGATTTAATGTTATGGATAATCAGTGATTTTATTTTCCGCATCGCCATAAAGGGTACAGGAATATCTAACTTTTTTATGCTACTGTCTAATGCTTCCTTTTTCCTTTTATCATTTTCAATACAAAGAGTTACTTGTCTCCTTCGGATGGGGAAATGAGTTTTCTTCTTTTTAAAAAATAAGTTTGCTCAAAAGAAACGAAAATCATCGTTTTCAAGAAATGAGATTTGTCGATGGGAATCAAAAATTCTAGTTTTGCTTTAAGTATAAGTGATTATAATTAAGATACTACATTTAAAGTAAATGAGATGTGAATGTTTCCGCCAATTTTGGGATTTTCCTAAACATAGATTGATATCTTTTAGTGACAAATTCGGAGAGTCCAATAAATACTCATTGTACTCAAAGACTTCGATTGAGTTATATTCAGGTACACATAAGAAGTGCTATAATAGCTTCATCGATTTCTCTAAATTAACAATCGTTGAATAAGTCCCATAATCATTTACATTTGGTAATTATCCAAAATAAAGAATTGCAAATTTACGATATATATATATATATATATATATATATATATATATATATATATATATATATATATATATATATATATATAAAATTCAATATTTTATGATAATAATTTATATTAATTATATATATTGTACTGCTTATATACAAAAGTACGCGCAGAGATGTATTAAACTGACATTTCATTATGTTTCACGGAGTAACATTTTTTCATCAAGTTGTAACACAAATTAAACTGTAAATAACAGAGATAGCAGGACACCCCCGACCGGCCAACTAATGAGTCTTAGGCTCAGTAAAACCGGAGGGGCTGCGGAAAAATACCATAGCGCTCTCAGAGCGATCCCCAAACTTTGCTCACGAGCCCGACAGAATCAGCTGACAAAGCAGATCCGCGAAACATTAACACCAGAGGTCCATCGACCTGAGCCTTTAGACCTGAAGTCATCATGCCCTAAACTGTAAATAACAAATGTGAAATATTGATTATTGATTGTGGCATTAAAAGAAAAACTAATTCAGATTACCAAAAAATTGACTACCTATTTGAAAAGCATTTCTATTTATCATTCCAAAAAGTCAAATTTAAAATAATTAAAATTATTAGATATGAATTTAGATTAGAATTCGACATTAGAATCGAATATGATATAACAATAAACGAAGAGTTAGAGACAAACATTATTCATGAATTATAAAGATTGATTACATTAAAAAAATTTCTTTGCTTTCAAACATCCTTTATAGATATTTTTCTACATGGATATATATCTTTTTAAACCTTTTTTTCTGGAAAGGTTTTGTCTTCAATCGGAAAAACAGAATAACGGCGATGATGATAACATTTTGCAAAAAAATAAATATATATATACGTATTTTCTCCAAACTTCCCAATGCATTCTTCTCAATAAATATCGCTTTTTGTCGCATCGATATTCCACAGGAAAATAATTGATTCTTCCTTCCAGTTCCTACCCACTCCACAACGCTTTTTTTTTAACTTTAGATCGATTATAAAAACGATCTAATAAACTTTCGTTTAGTTCAAAAGCGTTCTCCTGGATGCAGTCGTAGGGACAAAAAATCATGCTCAGCATCACACATTAAAAAAAAGTGTCATCGGTTTCCTATATGTCCTTTTACAAAAGGGTGACCCTTCCGATAAATCTGGATGGTTTCCAGATTATTCCCTGCACTTGAAGTAGATGGGGAATATTTAAGCTCTTAATCCGTATAAATCAGCTTAAATCATTTGAATGAATTGACCAAGAAGATGATAAGCAGTAAATAAGGGTCCACTCGCTATATTTCTCAGTTTAAATCTCCTTTACTGTGTGTGCAATATGAACAGCTGTGTGTTGATATAGACTGTTTAGTTAAGGGAAGAGTTGAAGTAATGCGACTGAGATGAGATTTGAATATAAATCAGACACACTTCGCTATTCCATGTTCCCGGAATGATCGAAGATGTCCAGTTGAATTTTGAAATTAAGTTTTAAGACCAAATATGGAAGGAGTTTGACTGCTGCTATTATTTTCTACAAAATTGTCAAATTTTACTTATTGGATAACAATGAATTCAGTCTCTGAAGCTTTCAAAGTGTGTTATTTTTAAAGAGTTTTAAATTTTTAATGAGACTTTTTAATAAAACTCTTTTACCAAAGGAAATGGTAAAAAAATATTAAGGTGAAAATAGTAATAAAGTAGCAATACAAATATCTTCTTAAAGGATCACAGTTTTCAACTTATGTGTGTAGTATGTTGAAAAAATTAATGGGACATTATATATATTTTAACAAAACATTAATAACAAAAGATTTGAGATTAAAAAGTTATTATAAATCATAAAATACTCATCTTTTTCATAATAATAGTAAAATTTGATACATATTTCTCTCTTCGATATGGCCCTAACTACATAATTTATTATGTTCCTTCTGACTATACATCTTTCCGAGGGTTTTAAAAATATCGGTAATTTTACTTATTCTTAAATTCTAATTATTGAATCGAAAAAAAATATCATGATCAAATTTGGATACAAGACTATACTTTCTTTGAGGTAGGTTTAGAGACAGGTTAAAAAAGTTGTAACATTGGAGACATTATTAGATACATGACGTATTCAATAATTGATGCATTAAATATTTTAGAGAAATAAAAAAAACTAAATAACAACTATTTGATCAATCATAATTTTTAGCTTTTGATTCGAAGTCAAAAGAATATGTTTTAAAGAAGATCGAATCGATCTTCTGGTTTTTTTCAGGACTCTGATGTTGGAAAAGACTGCACAGTAAATGGGAGCTTTAAGACATCGCTGTCTTAAATGAAGATGCATAATGTTTGATTAGCATCTTAACTAGAAGATTTGTGCTTGGATAAAATAGTAATTAAAAGATCTTTGTTGTAGTTGTAGCAACGTTCATTCCTGAGCTATATAACAATAGAACTGGTCACATTAACTCCTATTGTAATCAACTAACTTCTCATGTGCTGCTTTGTATTTATTTTTCTGTGGTCTCCAGTGAAGTGAAGCAACAATGGTTACTTTTCTTTTGTTTGGACTGTTCTGACAGCAATTGGCGTTTCCGATTGGAGTGTGCATGAGGGAGCATTGAGAGTTTGCCAAGAAGGGTACTTGTGCAACAACTATATTAGGTCCTCAAGGCCATGATTCTGAAACTATTTCAAAGTCAGTTGGCTTTCGTTTTTTTTCTCATGGGCTAATCCTTCTGAGTCTCCATAAGTCCTTTTCAATAATTCATACAAGAAAAGAAATTTTATCTAGAGATAATCTCCAATTATTCCATAATTATAAGCTATAATCAGATAATGTATCCAATACACAAAAATAAACAAGCATAAATTATGTTTCCAGTAATATGTACATTATTAAATTTGATGTATTCTCTTTTTGATGCACAGCTCAGTGAAGAAAATAATTATTGCTACAATATCATCAAATTTTATCACAGCCTTTGTCACAGGGGCTTCAAAGGAAAAAATTAATTCAATAAAAATGAAATGAATCTATCACTGTAAAATATTGAACTACATCACAATTAATGCAATGAAAATTTATTTTAGTTTTAATTTTTCCTTTCATCTTGAATACCGTTAACATTTTACTGTAAGAACCATATGACTGTTTATTAGAATCTATTAATGCGCTTCATATATGACTCACATTTTTAACCTTTTGGTTCATCAACATATAACAAATTAAATGCTAAAAATGATTTTGTTTATCAGGGAACATATTATCACAAAAGTTATAAACTAATTAACATTGTTTAGTATTATTATCAAGCAATCTGGATATTTTTTTACATAATGGAAGAAACAGATAAATAAATAGACTCCTATTTTTCAACTCTTAACAACTAGCGTAAAAACAAAATTTCTTTTAAAAATCCCTTTTAGCACTTAAAAAAAAATTCTAAAACATGTTGAAAAGTAGAAAAAAGAAATGTATTCTTTTCTCAATTAAGAAGTTCCCAACTCTCAGTATGATGAATGGATTGTCGCGGATATTACTAGTTGCGTACACACAAGCCAGCAGATCTAAGTGGTGTACGATTGGCCAGTTTGGGATTAGACGTTGACGTACGCTTTAATGCTTCTCCGTTTCAGGATTCAGAAAAATCTTAATATTTTCAGATAATTTTGATGCAACGTTTTTCAGTCAGCAGATACAGTGGGTGTTCTCTATGTTTTTGTACAAAAAACGTCAATACGGTTTGGCAGGATTGCTTAAAAGAACATGTATTTTTATTCGCTGTTATGGTAGATCTACACCCATTTGCCAGTTAAAGGGTTATTGCAATTTTTGCTGACAATTAAAGATTATTCCCATGAAAAATCTTCAATAATAAAGCTTAAAACTTCATATTCTCCTAACAAAGGTATTCAGAAATTATTCCCTAAGATTTTCGCATTTTCTGTGTAAATCACTTTTTAATATAAAAGAACATATTATTTACACATTTTCGAAAATATTATCGGTTATTACATTTCAAAGCAGAATATCAAAGGCAAATTAAAATTTTCAAATGATTATGGTAAGTTATTTTGTCATGAAAATGCTAATAAATATTATAATCCTAGGTTGTATTTTCGGATTCCTTTGTAAATTTAAATATATGAACATAGACAGGACAGAAATATTTAAAATGTCATCCTAACACGAGATTTGAAAGATACAAGCTGTAAAATTTGAGCAGAAAATGGTAATAGGCTCAGTAACATAACCTTGCGAGCATAATTAAGATTCATTAAAATGTCTCGTAATTATGCAGTGGGTTGCAAATATGAATTCTTTACAAACGTTTCTGATTGCCCTAAATGAAATGCTATTAATTTTCTGGAATTCCATGAAATAATTTACGCGATTTTTTTGAATTTGTTAAGATATCCGACCACGTTCAAACGAAATTTTTTTAAACATTTGATTTTTAAAAAACTATTTTTGGTTTTTAGATGTATTGTCAAATATAGACACTATAAATACAAACGGTTAACACTCTATGCAAAATTTTAATGTAGCAATCCTATTTTTCTTTGTACACAAGTTATAGAATATAATGTTGAATGAAATGAACCAAATCTAATAAAAATCCTGAGACGCAAAGAAATAATGAGTAAAAATATGCGCATATATGCATTTTTTCCATACATTTACAACTTAATTTTTCTAAAAACACCGCTAAAGGAAAAAGTATTTCACCAACAATGAAATTTTTTGCTCATTTCATTGCCCATATTATTTAATACACACGCTGAAATTTTTATGTAAATATGTATTAGTTTTTGAGATATCATGTTAAAGGTGGAAAATTTTTACGAAAATTAAAGTTTTGAGAAAATTGAAGGGAAAGACAAATTTTAGCTGAAAATATGTATGACCCTAGATCATAGGTCAGATCTTCCTTTTCCTAGAAAAGATAAACTGTTTTTGAAAGAGGAAAGACTGAACTACAAGAAATAATAATTTGCCAATATGGTCTGTAAACAGTGTTTTTAACTTAGTCGGATACCTTAATTTCCATAAATGAGATTGCATGAATTGGGCTGAAATATTTGAACAGTCATCTCGATATGAATACATCAATCTTGAAAAGCATAGATTGCATGCTCAGAGAATTTTTAAAGCATTTTTGAAGACTATAAAAATAGTTTTTAAATTAAACAACAAATACCTCAATTATTCTAACTACTTTATCTAAATACTTCAAGCTGTTTTATACGCAAATAAATCTCAATCAGTCAATTAGTTTAAAGATTTTTTTAAATCCCAGAGATCTTTTCATTGAGAAATAGGGCTGATTTAGGTAAATACCATAATCCATTTCTCAACCTTTTACAGATCAAACACTGCACTTAAAGAGGATTATCATGTAGTCCCTTAAAAAATATAATGGCCGAAAAACACATTAAGACTAATGCTTGGCAGAAAAGCAAAAATGCGTAACAGGAAAAGCTTGAAACTGTTTATATCTTCTTTGTCCGATGATGTATAGCTCCAACAAAGACAAAAAAAAGGGGGGGGGAGAAGTAGATACGATCATGGATTCATTGCTAGTGCTCTGATTATTTATCTCATAAAATCCGAAAGTGGATTGTGTTTCCTTTATACATTTCTCATAAATGAAGTTACATTGTAGATTATTTTCAACTGTATCTTTATCAGATCTGTGTATATGTATAAATCAGATATATTAAGCAGAGGAACATTTAAAAAAATTAATTTATTTATATAATTCGTTTTGTGCACAAGTAATATAAGACAGAAATGTAGTCTGAACTAAAAATTGCTTAAAGCAACTATAAAAATAATGGATCATTCCTCTGGGACTTTTAAAGTACCTATGCTGCATAATTTTAAATACTTTGAAATTCCCCAAAATAAATGGAGAGAGAGTTTCTGAAACAAACTTGCAATTCTTGAAATTCTCTCGACAGTATTAAAAATACGAATATAAGTTTAAACAAACTGAACGGATTATGAAAGATCACAAGATTAAAAAAAAAATCCATATGCTTATTGTTTGTAAGCACCATTAAAAATCTTATACTGTAAATAACTATTTCAAAGAATATTCCTTTGAGAATAACAGCTTTTAAATAAAGAGTACAAAAATAACACTATAATCGTTTATAGAATTGCTAAGATAATTGCAGACTATAGATTAAAGCTATCTAAAATTAATAGCTTATACGAGAGAACTACACATGATTAGTTTTGCATTAAACAGAGTGATGCATAAAGCTTCTTTGTAGATCAATAAAGTTTAATGTGAGCATTATTAATGGCTCTAGGGATGTCTAAATAGTCATTGATTTCTCGGAAAATGGATCATTTATTGTATTATTAAATGAACTGTTGCAAGGATATTCGGTTTTATTTAATCTGATAGGAGATTGCTTACACATAAATACTTGTTTTAACAAATAATAAAACAAAAAAATTACTATCGGCACTATGTTTAGAGATCTGGGAGATCAGGCTGTGGTTTTCATATGCTGACTAGAAATATTCTTTTTGGATATTTTTAATCTCCATACCAGTATATTAGATTATAAAATTTTTCTTCTACCAAAATGCTACTTATAATGTCAGCAGAAACTATTTTAGTAAGTTGAATATTTTCAAAATTATAAAAAATTTTAAAAAGTTCCACTATAAGAAGTTTAAAATTTTATTACATTCTAACCATATTTTCGTTCATCTTAAGTTTAATTATAAAACATTAGAGCGACAAAAATAAAAGAAAAAAAATTGAAAATATTAAACTTATTATTAATATCCTTTTATATGTGGAAAAGAATAATAACGATAGGCTTTAATGAAAGAATTTATTAAAATTCATTAAAAGTTCTAAATTATTCTTATTGATAATATACACTGAGGTTTCGTAAAATAACACTAAAAACATCCATATAAACTGGACCATTATGAGTTTTACATAATTTCACAAACATAAATATTCAAATTCACAGTTTTTTAAAAACAAAAGAGGTAAGATTACCACAAGTTCTGCACAAATGACACTTTTCAATTAATTCTTTTTTTAACCAAATCAACAGAATATTATTTCACTTAAATCCAGCATTTCCAGTTTACCTTATTTTAATAAATTAAAGAGTTTTATTCATTTTCTTTTCATAATTACGTTTAATGTTACCAGTAATAAAAGTTTAGATGCTCATCAAAATGAAACAATGGGAAAGCGAACACAGTTTAAATTAATTTTTAATAAGACACTAGATTTCTCAAAGAATTAGGATACATGTCTTTTACATGTTCGAATATATATCAGAAATTTTAGAGATCCAGTTGGTCAAGCTATATATTCTCAACCACTTCGTACAAACACATTCTCTCATCAACCGTACACTTTCGAATTACACACGTATAATTCATTCCCTGGGTCTTTCTACCCTTTCTTGAACGCAACCCAATATTTAGTATTGATTATTGCCAGTGTTTAAGCTCTCCCCCCCCTCGTCTGAAAACAGTACTCAATCATATTTTGCTTTATTGTTAGGCAGGTGGAGTGAGAAAGATGAGGCGTATTTAAACATTTAGCTCGAGCCAGTTAAAATTACGAGGAAACGCCCATTTGAATGGAAAATAATCACTTCAATTTTTTTTTTCCATTTTGTAAAGTATAACAATGTGAAAAATATGAGAGAAACCAAATTTTAGACAAGGCATGCTCGAAAATGAGTAATTAATTTTGGAATTGAAATTATTGGATTTTTGCAGAATTAATTCAGTTGTAAAATAAAACTATTGGATAATTTCATCTCGTGGAAGCAGATGCTATTTAATGGCTTTCTTTAATCAAAAGATTAATGAACAATAGTGCGAAATAATTGTATAATGGTGTTTTCCTAATTAAAAAATCAGTTTTTAAATAGAATTTTCCAACTCTTTTCCCCGGTAACCATTTATAATATAATTTATTATCTTACTTTCTTATTTATATACATACATCACGCAAAAGTTTTGTTAAGATTTCATTTTCAGTGTTATATTCATAGCTTAACATGATTCAGATTTTTTTATTCAGAACTTAATTATTTACCATCAAAAATCAAGCATTAAATTGGGCATTTTGAAAAGAAAATATATTTACAGGATTACACATTTACATTACATATTGCCAACTACAAATAATTAATATTTATTAGATTAATTCTTAATGGACAGTTCTGTACAGAGTAATAAATATATATGTGCTTTCATATTTAATACTTTGTAGATAATACATAACAATAAATGGGCATGAAAAGGGATTCAAAAAATATCAAAATTATTAAAAAATTCATTTATTATTTGGAATAAAAGTTGGTGGAAAATATTAAAAATTTATTATATCTTCTTATTTCAAGAGATTCTAAATATTTTTATTTTATGCTAAGCAAAATATTTCTGTAAGGTTTCAGATTATTTTGATATTTATATATCATTATAAGGTATCAACTTTTAATCTCCTAAAACAGCTAAATTTTGATTCAAATGAGTTTGAAATTATACTTCAAATTGTCAAGGGTTCGTATTTTAGTATGTAACTTTTTGAAAATACAAATTGTAAGATTAGTTTTACAATAATTATATTCACTTATCTCTATTCAATCTAATTCTTATCTTTTCTAAGAAAATTATATTATTTCAGGATTAAGGTAAGTTTTTATAATAGAAAAAATATAAAGAAAATCGTATATGTATATACCGATGTTTTCTTGCTGTTGGTGTTGTTGTAATTTTTGAATGATGAAACAAAATAATATTTTCATCTCAAGTTAAGTATCTATTATCCTCTTAAAATTTTTAATGTGAAATAATAATTTTATCATCAAATGCATAAAAGCTCGAAATGGTCATTACGCTGGCATTAACGTTCGTAAAACGTAGAAAAATATTCGTAAAAAAATTAAATGGAGGTCTAGTGGGAAATTTTAAAATGTTATGAATATATTATAATTTCGTATATAATATAATATGACGTATTATATTGAAGTTTCGTATATAGATTATAATATGACGTATTATAATTTCTTATGACTAAATTTTTGATTACGTATCAATAAATATTTTAGCCAATAAACGTCGCGAGTATTAAAAACGTATTATTCTATCGCATTTCTAAACTTTTATAGTGAAATCAAACCATTTATAGTGTTCTATTCTATACATACGAAGAAATATATTCATATATTCTATTCTATACAAAAATACTTGAATTAATATCTCAAACATCTATAGTCATTAAATCGGAATCAGATTTCCTATTAAGCTGGTGCCTAAATCGTTGAACGGGTAGGGAGCCCCAAGCAGGTCGACTATAATTAAACCAGCAACCAAATAAATAAATCAAGAAAAATTCTATTAATTATAAAGTATTATCATAATATTGACATAAAATATAATTGATCAACTTTGTGTTTCATTTTTATTAAGTTATTAAAATATTTGTAAAAAGCAAGCGTCTAAGAAAATGAGGAGTATAAGAGCGAACCTCATGCTGTTAAGTCATAATAAATAAATAAAAACATACACAGTTTACAGAGGTACTAGAATAAAAAAAACTAAAGCTAATCATTATCATGATATTATTAAGATAAAAACGTGTTGAAAAGTGAAACTAAATTTGCCAGCTTATTAGAAGTGGGATTCATACCGTGTGTTGCCCGAGGCAGCAAAATAATTAAATTCGCCTCTTCTATTAATTAAATCAAAATAACAAGAGATTTCCAAAACATAAGTAGCCATCTAATAAGATCGCAAAGAAGACAACAATTATTCGTTTCATGAAAAATGAGAACCTTTGTTAGTCTTTTAAGGAAATGCTTTTATTATTTGATAAAATGTTAAAAAGTAAGTTTTTTTCTGGAATCGCAGCTACTTGAGTTGTTTTATTTACTAAAATGATAAGCGAATTAATCGAAACTTTTCAATCGAATTATTGTTTTAAATAAATTCAACAAGTTCTTTTTTAGATTAAATGTGAACTTTCTTTTCACCAAAGAAAGGTATGTTGCATCTTAATTAAAAGTTCCTAATAATTGCAAACGAAACTAAATTGTTTTCCGGTGTGCTTTAAAGTTAAAGAAATAATTTATATCAAAACGACAATGCTTTACAACGTACAAGAATTTTCAAATTTCTTTCAACTTATAAATTAAAGTACTGAAGAGTGATGATATAAAGCAACAGAAATCATCTTATCTTTCATTTAAAATTTAAGTCACGAAAATAAAGTTTTAGATATCATTTCTAAAATAATTTTATGTTTCATATTTTGTCAAGAAATTAATCAAGATGGTATTCAAGGCATGACTGTTTTACTAAAACTTTTACTTCCTTGAAGCTAAATTAAAATACGAAATTAAAACTGTATAAGTAGTTTCTGCAGTGTAGTGGATTAGGAAAAGGAAGGATGGACGAGAAATTGCTTATTGAAATAAATGATTTAAACATTGGTGTAGTGAAGTAGAAAGGGTGTAATACCCAGATAATAGATAGATGTAGATACCCAGGTAACAGTCTAGCCGAAAGTCTACAAGTGATTTTATTTCTTTAATCTAAATAAAACTAATGGAAGAAAACACACTTTATCATAAGCGCCATTGAATTTGACGACACCATTGTCTAGGGTATAAAAGCTATATACTAAATGGGATTTACATTTTCCATAAAATATATAATTACAATTGAAAGAAAATTATGAAAAAAATCTACAGTAAAAATATGGTAAAATTCTTAATTTATCATCAAATGGTGAAGATCAAAGAAATATTTTAAACTATATATTGCTAAGAAAAAAACCCAACGAAAGAGAAAGTGTGCAAGGCCAGAGTTTTGTCTAAAAATATCATAAAAAGCCTTTTTTTCTATATATTAAAGATTCTGAAGAGGAACTTTCATATCAATCACCGAATTCTTAAAAATTGCATTTAAAGTGAACAAACAAGTAATGCTTTATAAGTAAAGCTGAAGTTTTTTCAAACATAAGGCCGTTGTATTGATGTTGTTTGATTGTGAATTAACTAGATACAAACATGTTTCTTATCAAGTTGACAACTGATAAAAGATAATAGATTTTCAAGATATCTCCTTAAGTCACTTGTTTACATGAGATAAATCTCTTTTTACTATTTCATGTTTCTTTAATACTTTACGCAGTACTTTTTAGGAGTTAGATTTTTCAGTATTTTAGAACAATTTAGATTCTATATAATACATCTTTTTATTTAAAATTTATTTCAATACAAAAACTTTGATAGAATTTTTATACTGAATAGATAATAATATTGCCTTAATTCTAAATCTTTGCAGTTTTTAGTTATTTAAAATTATGTAAATGTACCTAATTTCCAATTTAACTTTGGGAATGGAAAAAAAAAATTAAAGAATTAAATTATTTTTTCCCTTCTCATAAATAAGATGATGTGTGATATATAGTATACGGATAATTAATTTTTAGCATAAAAGGAGGAACATGGTGTGTTTTTCTAATTCATTTTAAATTCCTACCGTATTTTAATTCTAAGAATATATTGAATTATACTTTTACACTTGAACTTTTTTTAAAAACTATGCATAAAAGTACAAAATATATACAAAAATATGAACAATATATTATTTTAATCATTTCAAATTCAAACTTATCACGCTGAAATTTATAGATTTGGATAAATCCTACTTCAAATGTTGTTCTTAAAATACTGAATTTGCATTGATAGCAGGAATTAAATAATTTTGAGATAGCAGAGAATTTAATTTAACTTCATTTAATTAATAATTAATTAATAACTTTCATTAATTAATAACTTCATTTACATATTACTTTCACAAAAATGAAAGAAATGTAAAATGATTGTTTAAAAGTATAATTTATATTAGCTACAGATTCAAAAGCATATCGTGAATTAAAAATCGTGTGCATAAATTAAGCATTTTTTTTTTTCTAATTCTGCTATTTGACGCAAAAAAAAAACTGTCAGCATTAATACTTTGTATTCTCAGAAATAAAATGGGAAAAAGTTATTAATGATTGGATGAAAATTTTAAATCTAATTTTTATTGAACTCATATAATTCAAAATAAAAGAAAATCAGATTTACATGAAATTCATACATCTTTATAAATTGATTTGCAGAAAGGTCATATCATTGCAATTGTAATATTACGATTCTGAATTGTTCAAAAAAATTATTCAGAAAATTATTTAAAAATTGTTCCGAAGAAAAGGTCTTAATTTTCTACATGGATTTTAGTTTATATAAAATGAAAATGAAATAATCACTTTTGAACAGTTTGTATACGAATGGAGCACGTTCAAATAGAGAATTTTTTACATTTAAAAGTGCAAAAAGTAATTTTAATATATTTTTTATTATCTGTTCAGAGCAGAAAACAATTATACTTCATTTAAATTGATACATTGAGGTGAAAAAATGCAAGACTTTTATCTCATAAGAAATTGCCGTAAAATAAAATTGAAATAAGTTTCATATAAAATTATCTTCTCTGTTATATAATTTTAATGCATTTATCAAAATCTTAAAAGATTGTTTAGCAAAAAAATTATTATTCAAATTGATATGCAAATTTTATAAATTAATTTATTCCAAATTTTTCTAAAAATGCATCAAGTCTTTTTAAATCCATATTTTCCAAAAATAACTTTTTTCTAAAAACTGAAAAAATTAACTTGGATAAAATCAATTAGTAACTTTTTTCCTAACATCTTGATAGTGTAATGGGTACAGTTTTAAGAAAAGAGCTAAAGAAATAAGTTAAATCTTTTGAAGTATCGTACAAAGAAAGAAAGACCAAATATGAAGAAAAAAAATTAAATTTATTACAATATAAAAAAAAACATTGCAAAGAAGTTAATTTTCAAAGTATTATTAATAATTATTTTTAAATTTAAACTGTTTAAAGTGTAAAATGAAGGATAAAAATTTAATTAAAAAAGTTAATTAAAAAGATTTTAAGAAGTGCGTTTAAAAATTTAAACTGTTTGTTGTGCTATATAAATCGACAAAAAAAAGTTGGAAAAGTTAATTTCAAAGAAAAATGTCATGTTAAAATGTTTTAAGAAAGGAATTTAGAAATTTAAACTGTTTGTCATGTAATATGAAAACAAAAAAATTCAAAAAGTCAACATCATTTTATAAAGATAATTTTAAAACTTATAAGATAAACAATTAAAATTTAAGCTGCTTCACATGTAATATCAACGGATAAAAACTAAGTTTAAAAAGTTTAGTTTAAGTGAAAAATTTATTTAAAAAATTAAAAAAAATTAAAATTTAATTAAAATATAAATTTGGTTTAAAATTGTCTGACTTCCAATATCAAGAGATAAAAAACTCAAATTTAATAAGTTAAATAGAAACTTTTAAGAGGTAGTTTTAAAATTTTAAACAGCTTGACGTGTAAAACTCGTTATATAGAAATAAAAATATTTTAATGTAAAATAATTGCTCAATAAAAAAGCGAATTTTTTTAATATTAAAATAAAGAATGGATATAATCAAAAAAGAATACTTGCACATTTCTGGATAAATTATTTATTTTAAAATCTCTATATTTTTAAATAGAAAATCATGCCATTAAATGTTAAATGGAAAGATAAGGCATTCAAGATAATTTTAAGTTACGTCAATCACTCGTTATCAAAATTCAGAATAATTAGAAGCATTAAAATGCAGAATTAATCTTAATATAATAAGATAATGCAAGCTTCAATTTTCTAAGAAAGGAAATATGAATTGAAGAAACTTTATTTCATTTTAAAACTAATGGAAATATATTGTTAGATTTTTAAACAAATAAAGAAAGATTGAAAAAAAGCATGTATTTTCCAGACTTTTTTTTTCTCCAAAAGATACAATTTTTAAATTCATAAATAAATAATCATACTAGCATCACTGAAAATCAAGCAAGGAATGTGGGATATATTCCTTAATTAGCAAAAATGCTATCATGAAATAACTTCATTAATCATTTTTAATGAATTCAACGAGAATGCTTAAAGAAATTGTAACGCTTAGTTTCTAAATTAATAAATAAAAACAAAAAATTAAAAGACTTAGGAATGAACTAGAAAAGGATAATTCAGTTCTCCAAATCAAATAGAAGCATACAACTTTCCAAAATTGACAATTTGGGCAATTTCGAAAACTAAAAACTCCTTCTAAACCACTATGAAAAGAATTTAAATAACGAACTAACACAATTTCATCTTAAAACTACATAACTATCTTAATTTATCAATCTATTACTAATCCTAAAATAATCTATCCAAAAATTCGCATCTTAATTGTATCCAAAAACTGACGAGAAGGTGATAAACTTGCCTGAAGTCGGGATGTCGTATATGTAGCGGTGAGAGCGGGACATGTCCTCGCCTAAGACGTAGGCTCAGAGCGTGTGCCGAATTGAAGTTCAGACTGATGGAGCGGGTGATTACCTTCTTGGCCTTCCGCTTCTCCTGACCGGTGGTCCCTTCCTGGTGGTGAGATTCGTAGGACGACATCGTCATGAACTGTCGTTGGTGAGTTGTGACTCGCTTAGTTATCCGCGTTTCCATGACCGGCGTGTGCGAAGTCTACATCCCAGTGATAGAGAGCGCAGGTCTCTTGGAGCGGGCCAAGAATAGAAACTCACTTTTCGGGCTCTTCTTTCAGGAGGACATTGGGGAAGGAAGGATTGGGAGAGGACAAAACGCGCCTTTTTTAAATTGGAGCGCACTCTTGGAATGAATAGGCGAAAAAAAAAGATATAACTGATAAGAGATCGGAGATAGAGTTTATTTTAAAAAAATGAGCTACTTTTTTATTGGGCGAAGTTGATAAAAAAATCACAGTCGATTGTCTTCAAGTAGACATAGTGGTTGTCTACTTGGAGCTATGCATTTTTCTTATCATGCTCCTTCGGAAAAACCCAATTCACACAGTTTCACGTGTTGACAATTTTCATCACACAGTTTCATATGATGACAGTATTCATTGCACAGTTTTACACGATAAAATATGAATATTTTAATTGCTTTGTGAAATGTGTTTGGAAAAAAAAACTTTTTAAGTAAATATTATTTTAAAAAAATTATTTTTATGCTGCTATCACAATGAAAAGATTTTTCTCTCGTTAATGCATTATCTTTCTATTTTGCACATTTACTGTACTTAAATAATTAAATGCCTTATATATCAAATAACTTTCTAGAAAACTACAGGAAGGATTTTTCCTTCCTGTAGTCTGCACTTCCTGTGTAGACTTCCATGATCAAAATCGCAAGAAAAAAACGCATAAATATCTAGAATTTATTAGATTTTTTTAATAAAAATACCTCAGGTTACAATGAGTTAAATACCTCATAAAATACAATAAAAATACCTCAGTTTTTCTGTGTTCACTTTACTGTACACAATTCCGAAATAAATTATCATTTTTTATTATCATTGATTTATACATTAGTTTTGGCATCATTCACTGAAAAATTTGACAGAAATCTCATAGATTGCAGAAGACAGCTATAGTAAAACGGAAAAAATTGTGGCAATTTTCCAAAAGATTTTCTAATAGCATTGAATCAGTGTAATTTCTCATTAGTGTGAAAATTCCATGCTCACGAATATAAACTTTAAACTACCTGAAAAAAAATAACGACAAAGTTAACTAAAATATCACACAATTTAATGGCATTTGGACTTTTTTTTTACTTTCTTTTTGGTGAAATAAAAAAGGATGTAATCGCAAAACAATACAGTTTCGAGATTTTGGCGAATCTCCACCTGTTATATCTCCCTGAATATTCAAAACCTATTTTAAAAAAATTTTCTTTGTTTGTCAGTCTGTCTGTAAATACGATAATTAAGAAATGTTTTTAGCAAGTAGGATGAATTGTGGTATGCCTATTTTTCAATAAATTAGAAGTTTTCTGTCAAATTTTGAACGAAACTCATTTACAGAAAATTTATCTGATAGCCAGTTACAGGATAAGAACAAAACTTTCCGTTTAAACTAGAGGAATAAAATTTAGAATGATGTTTTAGCCTTTTAAATGTTAGTTTGCATCAGTTTTTGAATCAATGCCTTCAGAGGGTTGACCATCCGTTGGTTTGTACATGTGCATGCATGTGTTGTTGTTGTTGTTACTTGTGACACTTTACAAGTACGTTGACAGAAAGCTGTCAGCGATTAAGACCTAAATTAGTGTCACTTGTTTTTTCTGTAGCATCAACTAGGACCAAGAGTACTACTTAGCTACTTCATGCTCCGCATTTGCTTGCACAACCCCTTTTTACAGGGAGAGGGGGTACATTCACACTAGCCACAGGTAGAACAAAGGATAACAACCATGCCCGAAACAGGGTGCCCAGATCACGGAGAAGACACATAACCCTTATGCCAGGACGCCGGCGTGCATGCATGTAGATGAGATAATATTAAAACGCAACAAATTTGGTGAATGAAACAGTGTGTTATCTTTTTACTAAAATTGTAGGTTTCTGTCAAATTTTGATTTCAATCAACAGGGAAGATGTGCATTCAAAATGCACACTTAGTCCCTTTTCTTTTTCGGGTTACACAACAATGCACAAACAATTCAAAATTTTAATTTTCGTGGCATTTTAAGCTTATTTATTATTTGCAATTCATATGTAAGAAAAGAGAAATAACATATTCATAACGGAATTTGCGAGAAAGTTTCGGGGAGAGCATTCCTGTTAGTTTTGATATATTATGGAAAATACATTGGAATAAAAAAAAACTGCCGAGTCCATGAGCCTGCGCTGTCATGCATTCGTCTCTCTCTTTTCTTCTTTTCATCTCTTCCCCCAAGTAGCTAACTTTCTCACTGTCACGTGTGAGCGACGTCACTCATCGTTTCCAATCGCTAAAAATCACATTAGCTTAACGCAATGAGGAAAGTTTTTCTCATTCATCTTTTGTACGTGATTCACGCTTTCCTCAACACCCAGAGTTGTTGCTGCAGTCACTGTCTTCGAAAGAAAATATTGGAGCGCATGTTAATTTAGTAAGAAAACGTTGAATGAATTTTCTTTCCTCAACCTGTAATAGTTTTACTATAAAATTTTGAAATCCAATCTCGATATATTGCTATTAAATATTATTAATATTTTTTATATTATTATGCAAAATATAATTTCGCTAATTTATTTTTATAATACATCCAGTTAAAGGCCATTTGTTGAAATTCTCAATATAAATCAACAACTATTTAAAAATATTTTATGCATATTTCAATCCAAGAAGCGTTTATTTATTTATTGATTATTAATTTTCTGTCAGTACAGATATAGCGAATAGCACAAGTGTACCAACCGTAACTGTTTATATGACTTGATAATTTCACAGAATTTAAAATATATATATTAAAAAGGGTACTGGATGACAGTAATCTTATTTTTATTTTATTTAAATCATTTTTATTAACTTGCTTTGAAATTTTCCGTGACATATAAGTAGGTTTATTATAGCTTTCTTGTATTTTTGTTTTATGTATTGAAAAAGAAGTAATTTTTATAAAATAAACGAACATGAAACATTATTCGACAAAAAAAGAAATTAAAAATAGTACAGGTATTTTGAACTAATTTTCTACTTTCAAATGATTAGCCAATAAGATGCCCTGTTCGGAAGCAACACAAAGCCTATATGGAGGCGATTTACGTGAATTTGAACTATAGTCAGATAATGGGAATGGCAGATGAGCTGGCATCTTCCATTCCAAACTCCTGCACTACACCAAAAAGAGGACGATCGGTTGATAACGTCAGACATAATGCGCACCAGGCCTACATGCATGAAGAATCTTTAGCGTAATCCAAAATCGAATCTAAAACTCTCCAGCCTTGAAGCCTAAGCTCTACCATTTGATCACAAGGACATTTAAAATGTAGCAATAGTTATGTAAATTCAGAAAAACCTTTAGGATACCAAATATATATCAAACATTTTTAAAAGTATTTTTTTAATCGTTTAATCTACTATGTGCGGATATTACGTATCGAGTTATGAGAAAAAAATCCTTTTGGTAAATTAAATTGTTTTATCGAAAGATGCATGCCATTTGACTGTTTAATGCCATATCCCACACTGAAGAATATAAAGAAATTCATATTTTTATTTTCCCGATCCAGATTTGAAGTTACGCCTTGACTATCGAATGAATGATTTATTTTGAATTAATTAATCCCCGGGGTTTCAAACTATGTTAAGGGAAGCTGCATTGTTTAAGAAAAACAGTTCGAAATTTTAGTAGTGGTCACATTATTAGGACATCACAGCTGAGCCTCCTCTTTAAATCTCAACGTTACTCTAAACGGAAGGTGTTTGAAATATTTAACACATATCGCCATCACATTCTCTCAGCTTTGATGGAATCTGGATTTTCCAACTCTATGCCGATATTCGTCCTTAGACCACAATGGGAAACGGAGTAGGATATCGCAGTTTAGAAACAATGTCAAATTCATTCTAATCTACATCTGATTAAAATTAGAAATATTATCAAATTAAACCTTATCTACATCTGAATGAAATTAGAAACATTGTCAAATTTAATCTAATTTACATCTGAATGAAATTAAAGTACTTCCTAACCAAATGCCATTCTGAAACATTGTACAATGACATGATCTTATGAATGAAATTTCCTGAATTGAAAGATAAGAGATATTATATATATATATTGGAAAATTAGAACATTTAATGTATTGTAAATCTGAATTCACATCGATGTGAACTGATAATTTCAAGAGATTTCCTGGTCAGCATAAATGCTGAATGTATGATCTCATTATGATTCAGTCAACATGCTAATACATTAAAACAGGACATTTATATTAAAATCCTTTAGTTCTATGATTTTCTGCCAAAAGGTATTTATTTATTTTATTTATAATCACATATATTATATAGAAATGAATCTAAAGCATCGATCCTAGCCTAGGGATGTCAGTTCTTCCCCTTAATCAGGGCCTCCCGCGTTCGAATCCTGGTTCGGGCATGGTTATTCTGTACCCTGTGTTCTATCTATGTAGTGTGAGAAAGAATCTATTAGTAAAAAGAGGTTGTGCAAGCGAATGTGTGAGTGACATTGTCATATGAGTTAGAAGTCAGAATTCTGTCCTCGGGTTCACGCGGGCCTTTCACTTCAAAAGCTACTGTACAAACTCGGCTTAAGATCGCTGATTGAGTCAGCGGGCTTGTCTGTGGTAAGTACCATACGTAACAGCAAATAAATCTAACAAGTCGTAAGAACTAAAAATTGTATAAATAAATTGTTGTGCATCATTAAATTTTTACAAATTTTCTTTTTGTATCTGTAAAAACTTCTAGTTTCTTAATAAACCCAATGTCGGCTAATAAACATACATAATAACAATATTTGTTAATTTCCTGGTTCAAATATATTTGTGCATATTAAAAGGAGGCATACTATTTGCTGATGGCAACATCACAAATGTAAATAAGGGGAAAACATAACAAGAATCTTTATCCCTATCTTTCAGGAGAATGACACTTAAAGATATAAAACTTAAACTAAACACGTAGTTATATTCAATTCTGCCATACCAACTGATAACGCTTTTACAAAAATTTGATATGTTTCTTTGCAGATAAAGATTTGATTAGACTTTTACGGATAAAATATGAATTACAATGGTATTTTTTATTTTTGGCGTTCTAATGCGATAATTCGCTCCAAACAAAAAACGAGTGGTACAATTATGTCATAAATGGCGTTCTTTAAACGGTTTGCATATTCTAAAGCTGTTATGAAATCGTTTATGCTGTCTCTGAATTTCTACGCACTTAAAGTGAATGAAAAGCTTACTGTTTCTGTTGGTATGGAAGTTGGTTCGATTACAGTGGCATTATGTGAGAAAGAATCTTGTTTGAACATTAAAAAGATCAAGGGCTCGTGTTTTTGTCATTATGTACTTAAAATGGAGTTGGATAAAATTTGATGTCATAAAAGGAATTCTTTAAACGAATTGCGATTTCCTCTTCAAGTGAAAATACTACAAGATTATAAAAAATAATTTCAGCACTTTAGAAGAATATAATTATTGTTTTTTTTTAATTATGAAATAAATGGATTCAGAGAAGAGATTTCACTTCATTATCAAACGATTATTGATTGGTATGAATTCGGTTCCATCGAATTTGATGTTATAAAAGGAATTCTTTAAACGAATTGCGTTTTTCTCTTCTAGTGGAAATGCTATAAAATTATTAAAAAATAATTTGTACACTTAAGAAGAATAAAATTATTGCTGTTTTTAAAAAAAAATTACGAAATGAATGGATTCAGAGGAAAAGATTTCACGTCTTATCAAAAGATTATTGGTATGAATTCGGTTCCATCGAAATACAATAGTGCAATCGATGGACTGTAAAAATCAGGAGATTCCAATACGAGTTCAATTTTAATGACGTATATTTCACATTCAGTATGATAGTCGATAAATATCAATAAGGATAGTGGCTAATAACTAACAGATTAATCAGATTCCCCATAATATAATATTTTGTAAATAAATAAATAGTTGTAATCTACTCATTTCTGATGTAATCTGAGCCAAATGTTTTAATCTGCTACATGATATATCAAAATAATTTTTTTTCTGTGAAAACTCTAAATTGAATGAAATTCCTCTATTTCCTGGACCCATTGTAATGATTCTTTCTCTAAACAGACGTAAAGAAAAACAGCCTTAACCTTCCAGCGGGCGCGCGATGTGACAGTTATACTAGAGATGAATTTCGTTTTATAACTTTAGATCCGGTGGCACTGGGAACGCCTGTCCACAGCTATTTTTCCCCCTCCATTTGACCTACTTTCAGTTGTAGCTGTAAGTTTGTGGCGTTAATAGGTCTCTGCCGGTCAGATATTTGTATTTTAGAGATACGCATGACCGTTCATGTAAGTTTTTGTCACATCTGATTTTGTATGATTTTACAAATAAATCCGTATTGTTTTAGACTGGCGACAGCTGGCAAATGCACTTACGAAGGAAAATGTTGAATAAAAGCACCCAAATCTCTAAAAGGTGAGTTAAAATTAAAAGTGCTAAAGAGAAAAGTCGAACAAGGTATTGAAGAAGCGGAAGATGGAACGTCAGAGAATAAAGCCTGCCAAAAATAAAAGCGGACAAGAATCACGAGCTTCAGTCGTAAGATTTTCCAGAAATTTATATGTTTGGAGCACACTAAACACATTTGCACAAATTGCAACGATGCAATGAAATAACACTGAAACTATTATCTTCCCTTTCATGTCTAACTTCCAATTACTTTTTCCCTTTTTATACATAAATTTTGTAATTTTGCTCTTCTGTATTTTATATGCATATTGTTGTGTGAAAATATCGACAGTTTCATTTATATTATTTTCAAATCAATTCAGTTAACCTATGGTCATTTTATATTGTTATTGAGATCTATGTTTATATTGTTTCTGCTTCTTTTTAAGTAAAAAAAATGTTTAAAGTAATTGTAGTTATTAAATCTAAGCTATTTACAATATGATTTTAATAGTTACGCTTTTAAAAATTTACAATTTACTATCACGTATGTGGGAAATACGCGGGACCTTTCATATTGGTATGACGGCCGCGCTCGCTGGAAGGTTAACATCGGCCATAACACATCTGCGCCGGAACATGTTTTCCGTCTTGCGCCGATGTCAAATGCGGAGAAAAATGTGTCACGTAAAAGATTTATTTCTCAATACATAAACAAATGCAGGACCACAATGGAACATTGCCAGTCTCATCTTGGCAACTACAGAATCAAAGATTCGAGACTTGATTCTAATGAAGATTCATCACATATGAGAAGCATACGTATTTTGATTCCGACGACTAAGTTAAATTCTCTCTCTAAACTGGATAGTGTGAAAAACTATATTTAGATATCATTGCAACTTCAAATGTGCTAAAAATTATATTCATTTTAAAATATCATCGCATAGCTCCAGAAGATACCGCTAAATCAAAGAAATAAAAAAAAAATCAAGAATAAAATAATTCTTTACATTTTCTGACTCTCAAGAAAGCAACAACGCTTTCCGTTTTCTAAGTTTTATATGTCAGAAAAATCATTTAAAAAAATTTCTGAAAGAATCGGATTTTTAAATTCATAAATAAATATACGATCAGTAACTTTTCAAACAAAAGTAATTGCATCGTATAAGAATCAAATCAGATCAGATGAAGTCGAATAAAAATATCTAAGCTAAAAGAGATATTCTCTTCTATAATTCTTTTTATTAGTGTAAAGAACATTTCGATAGAAAGAATCTAAAAAATTTCGCTCTGATTCAGCAATAAAGTTTAGAAGTAAGTTTGATAAAATGAAATATTTCTGAAAAACGCGCTAGATGTATCAAATCAAAATTTATGTCATTCTCGAAATCCATTAAAGTGACTGAATTGCTGAATCAGAGTTTTAAATTTGGAAGCCGAGGATTGATTTTTATGAACTTAATATAAAATGCTATATATATATATATA
>JAPMOQ010000644.1:1118783-1186068 GCA_026543055.1 Argiope trifasciata | reverse complement strand
ATTTAGTCACAGATATATGACTAAATTTAGTCACAGATATATGACTAAATTTGGTCTCAGATATATGACTAAATTTAGTCACAGATATTTACGAAACTTCTAGAATTACTAAAGATTTATGAAAGGAATTTTGTCTTTGTTTTAATAGGATTAAACTGGCAATTTTTAAAAATTAGTTTGAAATTAAGAAACAAAAAATATTATTCTTCCTCGTTTATTGCAAAGTGAAATTCATATATATTGATTAATTTAGTAAAAACAAAGTTAAATTCGCATAGAATGATTGATTTCGTAAAAGCAGAAAGTAATTTTCTCATCGTTCAGATCCATCTGTTTTTTTTTTTTTTTCATCTTTGTATTTTGCATTTAGACTGACCACAAAATATAGGTAACATTTCGAATTAAATATAAAAGTAACTAACTAACGATTTATGAACGATTAACGACTTTACCTAATATTACTAATTATTTATGAAGTGAACTTTGTCTCTTTTTTTTAATAGGATTAAACTAGCTATTTTTAAAAAAATAGCTCGGAATTAAGAAACATGAATAACATTCTTCCCCATAAATCCTTAATCCTCGTTTATAACAAAGTGAAATTCATATAGAATGATTGATTCCGTAAAAGCAAAGTTAAATTCACATAGAACGATATATTTCGTCAAAGTAGAAAACAAATTTCCTCTTTATTCAGTTTTATCCATTTAAGTTCCTTTTTATCTTTATATTTTTCAAATAGTCTGGTGACAAAAAGTTGGCAATATTTCAAATTAATATATAACGATAAAAAACAAAAACATTCGCTTTTGCTTGATTGAGAAGGGTGATTAGAAAAACAAACGACATTCTTGTATATTAAAAACTCAAATACTTCCTTTTTTAATTTCTCTTGTCATATTCATTTTGAAATATCTCCTAATTTTTAAGAGTACTATAAGACCGCAACTACTAGATGAGTCTCTAATGGAAGTTTATTTGCGATTTCTACATTTAAACTTGTGTTTCTTTCTAATTATAGTTACGCTTCACATTAATGAAGATGTAAGATTTTTCTATTAATTATTCAACAAATTATGAATAGTTAAAGAACTAATAATTTGTCCTTTAGAAATCCAAAGGAATAAAACTTTCTGTTATTGAGATATCTTGAGACTCATTTTCTGTCTCATATTGACTATAATTTCAATCTAGAATATTATTCCAATTATTTTTGGCCTAGCATATTAAGACTCGCCCCTGAGTCAAGGACTAATGATAAAAGATAAGTGTGACATTTTTTATTAAGATAGGTAACCTTGGAGTGCATAGGAACTTATCATTATCCAGACACATATCCAGTAAATGAAAGTAAATTACCTCCTTAGATTACTTTCAAGGAGAAACTGACCCACATATATGCTTTCTAAGGAAAATCAGGAAAATCCCAACGTACAATTCTAAGAGAATTGAATTATGATTAACAAAAGTACTAGTTTTTGAATAATTCTGGTGAAGACAGTCCCAAATTTTAAACTCTGAGCACCGGCTTCCTGGTATAGAGTAGCGTGTCTTCCCTATACCCTGGAAGTTCCAGTTCGGGAATGCTTGTTCTTCTTCTATGTTATATCTGTGAGATGTGTGCATGTGCCATCTCTGTAAAAAGAGTCCGTGCAAGCGAACGAGGAGCATAAAGAAGAGAAATCGTAATCTTGGCCCTATTTGGCACTACTGAGAAAAATAAGAGGCGCTCATTTCGGCTTTAATAACTGACAGAGGGCTTGTAAAGTATCATAAGAAACACCAACAGCAAACGTTGAGCTCCTGATGAAATAAAAGCCATCATTTTCAGGCAAATTCCTTATTTTCAGAAAAAATAATAGTTTCATTTTAACTGTATTTTTAATTATTCTTCTTTACAAAATATTAGAGCAAATACCATGTAATAATAGCCTCAATTTTTCTATTGAAATTTTGTCATTTTTTCAGAAGTGACGTTTTAATAATTTTTGCAAGAAGTAATTATTTGCCATTTGTTCTGAAATGGCATTTTAACAAATTTTGTAAGAATTAATTATTTGTCATTTGTTCAGAAGTAATATGTTAATAATTTTTGCACGATGTAATTATTTGCCATTAGTTCAGAAGAAGGCTTTCTTGCTTCTTTTGTAAATACAACAGCAACGACAAAAGAAAATTTCTTATGAAACATTTTTATTTAGGAAAGCACGTTCAATCAAAGTTGACGAAAAAATTTTATTTTATTCTCAAATGTAATTAAAAATAAAGTTTAGAAATCAACTGTAACTCTTGAAAAGAATAAATTATTCATAAAGGTTTTGAGAGATAAAATAATTTACCCCTTGCACATTCCAAGTATTTTATTTGGATATTTTCTAATTCAGGTATGCTTCGTGTCATAAATTTCTAAGCTTTGTGACACAAGAATAATAAATTCATTTCTCCAACAAAATTTAAAATAAAAATATCTAGCTGAAAAATGCAACTCCATACATTTTAAATGTTTAATGTAGAGCTTTTACCCCTTTAGATGCGTATAAGCGTGAATAATGTTATGAAAAGTTTCACATTTCGGTGAAATTATGATAGAAAAATTAAAAGATTGTCTAAAGCAGGATTTGAATAAATTGTTCAATAAAATTTCGATTCATGTTGAAAAATGAACATGACAATTTTTTTGTAGCCTTTCCTTTATTTCCATTCAAAATACATAAATGCTGTAAGCTTTTTCTCCCAAAAGTATTGGTTCCTTTTTTACAGTTGAAATTAAAAATAGCAGTAAGAGTTACAGTACAAATACTCAAATAGCAGTGTAGCATGTACAAATAGCAGTACAAGTTATATAGTAAAATAAATTTATTGTTCAACCTTAGGTATTTCTAAATTTCCAAAACAAGGATACGGTGATATGGAAGATAAGTTAAATTGATTCATATCAGGAACTAAGGAATATGTTAATTCAAACAGTTAAATGTATCTAACAATGGAGATCTGAAATAATTTTCTGAAATTTTTAAACGCTAAATGTGTATGAAATATTAATCGAATACGGAAATTCTTGAAAATCTGCGTTTCAAAAAGATGGTAAAAACTACTTTTATAGGAAAACATCCTAACACAAAATTTTACTTTTGTTCATTACACCCTAAGAAAAGTTTTTAAAATTATTTTTTACTTTATTATAATTGTATTAAAATTGTTAATTTTTGAGACAAAGGAATACCTTCTATTGTCTGAGAAATTAAAAAATTTCAAATTGAAGTGGACTGAATTGACCTTTTATTCATTTTCGTAAAAAAGTTTTAATTGCTAAATAAATAAAATTAACAATTTTTCTATTGTTTTTCTCTTTTTTTAAACAAATTTTTATTCAATGACTAATTTTGCGATATCAGCTAATTAACGCCCAGATAAAGAGTCATTAAAAAGAATGTAGGGAATTGACTGAAAAATTCTTATTTGGATATATTCAGTAACAAACAGATATTTTTTAGCATAGTGTGTAAATATGAGATTCGTCAGTTCTCGTGGAGAAGAACAACATTAGTTTTCCATTATATTACATAAATTTACTTATTAACTCACCAGATGCATATTCCGCTTTATGGATGTCAGATTATTCTCTAGATCACGCGATGTTCAAGGTTAATGTGTTTAACTTTTATAATTGCTCTGTTGAATTATATTCGGCCTTTATAAAATACCAGGCAAATAAAGGTGCGTTTCGTTTTAAAATAGTTTAAAATTATTAGCAAACGTTTAATAAAAGAGAGAAAATAATTTCAAAAATAGACACAAAGTTTTAAAAAGGTATAAAAATATACCCACTCTTTTGATGTATATATTTAAACTCTTTTATTCTCTATTGGTATAAGTGTATAAACTCCTTTTAAAATTATTTTTTATGGAATATTATGTCTAATAAATTTTTGAATAAATTCAAACATATAGTATCTAGTTTGATTACTGAATAAACATTTATAATAGGAAATTGAAGAATGATAACGATATTAGAAAATTTATGTTTTCTGTTAAATTATAAATTGACTCGTTACACCTCAGTTCGTTAAAATAATTATTAAAAATTGAAAATATGTTTTTTACATTTATAAGAAAATAATCACTTTTTATTATAGACATAAAAAAGATGTTTTGTTTCTTTTCTCGAGAAGCAACAATTTAAACCTTTTTCTTCTTCAGCCATTTGGGAAACGTAAATTTAAATTTCCTGTGAAGCTTTTTCGTGAAAGCTAGCCTTGGCCTTTCATCAAATTCTACTTTAGAAGTAATGAAATCTAAAAGGACCAGGACCTTCCCTAATAATCTTTCAAGGATATAAAACAGAAATTCATGACAATATTTAGTGTGGAAATTTGACTTAAAAAATCAAAGCATTTTCCCCATTTTACATTTATAAGGACGATTTTGGAATTAATTAGAAATTAAACTCAAATAGTTTTGTTACACGTTTTTGCTTCTCTTAATTTCTCTACAGAATACAACTATATTTCATGTAAACAATAAGAAATATACAAAGAGGGTGAAACTAAGTAAAACAGAATCCTCAAGCTATTTCTCTAAACATTTACTTCAAAAAATAGTTCAAATCATTTGTTTCATTTCTCAACAACAATTTAAGCCTTCTTCAACATTCCCTGAAGAAACTAAATACCTAGTTAACCTACGCTGAGAGCAAAAACATTGAATCGTCGTTGTAGAATAGTTCAACGACAGCCATCAAGCTAATAGCTGTCTGTGGAATAGGCAGGGCTGTCATTCTTTGGAAATGGATGATCTTGAAAGAACAAAAATCAGGAAGACTATTTACTCCTTTACAGGCAACTGCAAGAAATAAATGTCTGCACGTAAGCTTCTAAAATGGCGGTATATAGCTTTTAAAAGAAAGCTTTACAGAGAACTGAGCTCTTTCTTTGATTAAAAATTCATCCCTGCTTCTAAAGATTAAACTGGATGAATGAGGAAGTTATTTTCTTGTTTTTCCCAAGCAGTCATTTTACTACAAATGGCAGAAAATGATAGGGGAATTTATAAAAGTTTTCATTTTTTTCCATAAGATGAGACTCCAATCACTAAAAATTTTCTAAATTCCTAACATCTAAATTAATATTTGGTATTCAAAAAGATCACAAAGGCGTAGACTACAATTCAGTTTAACACTTTGCAGGCGGTCACAATTTTCGAGATTTCTTAACCGTACCAGCTAAATCTAGCTACTGCACGCAACTGCAGTTGTTGCAAGTGTCTATCACGCAACCTAGATTAGTCTTCCGGTTTCAAAGTATAGAATAGACAAATATATTAGGATATTTAGATGAATCCTAAATGCACTTTTTCCTTGATAAACTGTTGCAACTTCACAGATGAGAGATGAAATTATTTCTAACTTGCCAATATCATAATAACCTTGATTAGGCTGATTAAAAAGATTAATAAAATGTGTGTGGTAAATGAAATTTACTCGCTGTAAAATAAAAAAATAATAATAATTTAAATAGCTGTAAAAATTGCATATATTTAGTTATTACTAAACAAGAATATACTAACACAATATATGGATGCTGGAAGAAACCAGTAACATCGGTCCCCCTTAAACTTTCTCGTCTATCTAGGAATTACCTCCCTCTCCAATTAAAAGTTCTAGATCACTAGCAAGGTCGATTTTTCAAATTTTTATTTGCAGAGAGATGCATATAAAGGTTTTTTGATTCATGGTATAGTGGTATACAGTAAGTACGTATTTTAGATTATTTTACTTCTGACTTACTGAAGATGTATCACAGGACTAAAATTTTGGTCATGGGACCACACTCTAAAATTCGTATAATCACGTTTCAATGGTTTTGAGTTACCGATTTTACAAGAACTTATCCTTCTAACAGATGGTAGTCATTTTACAAGATTCAGATGCTTTGTTCTTTTACTTATTAAAAACAAAGTTTCTCACATAACTAAACTTTTAATCACGTGATCACACATTAAATTTTATGTCTCTAAATCATAGCGATTTTGAGTTACCACTTTAAATGCACAAAAATGTTCCAGCCATAGCCATTTCGAAAGATTTGATATGGATGTACACATTAGATATTAAAATCTAACATCAAATTTTATCTTTCTAGCCCTTTGCATTTTGTAGGTATAGAGCTCACTTTTACTCTAATAGACGAACGTCAAACTTCCTTTAAATAAATTTCGTTCATAATTTGACATAAATATACAAATTTTATGGAAAGACCACATACCAAATATCATCTGCTAAAGTTTTGGCGACTAATCTTGATCGCAGATAGAGGAAAAAATATTCCAAAATTATGTTTCTCTTATTCTGGTAGTTCCGAAATGCGGGTTATCCTCAAATTCTTAAGGGCTAACTATTTCACGATTACCATACTTTTTTTCAATACTTTGTGTATAAAAAAGTAAAAATATGCATTTCATTAAAATTCTTAAAGTATAGCTTGAAAATTCTCTTACTGAAAGAACATATCCAAGATTAGATCAAGTTTGTCGTTAAGTATCGTTTAACTTGGAAAAATGTCCTCTACTCTGATGGTCTCATACGCAACTCGTCTCACAAAACACGAATCTGTTACTTTGACACGTCTTTTATTCTTCCTTCTCCTGTGCCTTTTACCTTGTATGTAACAAAAAAGGGACTGTCACATTCCTCTGGCTATCTGTGACATAAAATCAACGGTGAAAATGTATTTAATTCTTATGAATCGGGGGGACACCAAGGTAAATGGAAGGATTGTAAAAAATCCCACCTTTCACTTCAGTATTTTAGTGTGAGGAATTGAATGCTTTGAAGCTGTTTCAGAAAGCTTAAGAGTTTGGACAAAAGTTGAATTTTTGAAGAAACTGATTTCTTTATTCTTGTATACAATGTAAAATGTCAATTTTCAAAAAAGTGAGGTCTTAGTGAAAGGGACCTGCCAAAGTTGAAATCAGTTCAACTCGTCAAAGTTTAAAATAAGTTGTAACTTGCAAAAGAATAAGCTAAAGAACTACTTATTATAAGTTCCTTTCACATTTTCTATCAAAGCCAAAAAATGTCTCCTATTTAGCTCTTTGTTAAGTAAAAGTAGTGTCAAAACTTTAAAGTCCCTTTCAAGTTCAAATAATATTTTTTTTTTTTTGGTATTGCATATAACAAATCGAAAGGAAGTGAAAAATTGAATTAAAAAATATTAATAAGCAATCCTTCATAAGAAAAAATAATTAAAATGCTATAATTTTTTCATGCAAATGTTTTCTTAAATATCTTAACATTTAACCTCTTAATTACAAGTAATGTAATATTGTATTGAAAAATTCAATTGAATAAAAGATTATCCCCGAAATATTCCATTGAATCGGTGAAAACACATTGATAAATGCAGAAAAAGGAAGGTTAATTAGGCACGATTTTTAATTAGGTTCTTAAATGGTTTAGTAGTAAAATCAAATTTTATGTTCCGTAAATAATCATTCCATACTTCATCAGTATAGAGCAGAATAAAAACTATGTATTTTTAACTCCCTTCCTTTTACAACTGATTAAAACGAAATATGACACATAACTATAATTTTAATATCAATATTCTGTATTAAATATCATTTTATTTAAAACAATGAGGTATTAGTTATCATATTTTTATGCATGTGAGCATACTGATCAAGAGAGATCATTTCTACACTTTAGATGCTAAAATTCTGTAATAAATAATATTTATCTTTCATTTCTAGTTTTGTAGTTATAGGGTTAATTTGGACCTCGAGCAAATAGATAAACTTTCTTAAAATCGATTTCATTCAAACGTTTTTTGAAGCCTACAACATTTTATCCATCTAACTCAAAGCGATTTTACGTAGTCATGTTCAGAGATAGACTAACATAATCCCAAAAAAGTTGTTTTCAGACTCAGGGGGATCTAAAATGTGGAGATACAAATACAAATTTCACAAATGCATATTTCTTGCTGATTATAATTCTTTTTATCTATGCATTCATTATTTAAAAAAAAAGATTAAGTAAAGAAGTTGTGTAGCTAGATTTGTAATTTTCTGTAGTGTAATATCCCAAAAATGATTGTGTTGAAATACAAAAACACATTCGTATTTTATCAAATATCTGATGAGTTTTGAATAAGCATATCTGATACAGTACACCTTTTTCAATCATCATTATTATATTGTTGCATCCTAATGCTCAATTCAGTTGTTAGGCATTTATTAAAAATGTCCGGTAGTAAATACACGATTTTGAAAAAAAAATAGATACAAAAAATTGGGTGTAGTTTGATTAATTATTGAAAATGTAAAACATTAATTATAATCAATTAATAATAATTGATTATATTTAATATTTTACAATTGCGTAAATTCTGTTCAAACAACCTTAACGATTTTTTCGTCAAATAATTTGATTAAGCATATTATTTAATTATCAGCCATGAAGAAATATTTTTTATAAATTTTTCCAATTTCTTAAGAGTGGAATTGTCATAGAATTAATTTAAATTCAAGCTACAATCTAACAAATCAGATAAAATCAATGCGTTTTATAAATGAAAAACTTCACACGACATTATTTTAAAAATCTATACATACCTTCTTCGTTGCTTTAATCGTACTAAAGCTCATAACTCAATGTGATGACTTTCATGTGAAATAAATTATAATAAGGCGAAATCGTAGTGATGGAATAGAAGAGAATTCGAAAAATTACATAGAATCTTGTCCATTTGATCAAGTTTTCAGTAATTGTTTTCAATTTCAAAAATTTATGTTCATAAAGACAGAAAAAGAAAAACATTACATTTCACATTATTTTAAAATCACAGCATAATGTCAACATTGAACTGTCAGTGATGGTAAATAATGTTTTGCACTTTTTTAATGTTTTTATTAATCATTTTTAACTTCAAAAAATCATACTCATCCAGCTGCATAATTTTCAGAATATTTACGGATGCATAAGTCAAAGTACGTAAAGCTGATGCTTATTTTTCAAGAACATCAGGACACTGATATTGCCGATTTAAAACTTTCCTTCTATTTAATGCTCTGATTCGTTATTTGTTATACTTGAGGTTTAATACTTAAAGCAAAAGATATCACCTATTGTATTCAAAACAGAAGTTTTCAGATTATGCATTAAAGTATTTCATTACCAACAGGAGTTTATCAAGTTATTTAGTGAATTCAACAAATACATTTCAAACGCTTTTTCTTTATTTTGGCAACCCAGTTATGGCAATGAAATTTTCATAAAGAGAATCCATCTATTTTTCTAAAAATTTTGACTACTTTTATTATGAAAGCTTCAAATTATTCAGTTGAAGCGTCATCGCATTTTCCCTCGAGGTACTGGAGCGTCATCCAGCTACAAAATCCAGTTTCGATGAAAACTTAATCCTCTAAAACGTCACTTAAATCATTTGACTTTAATTTACGCTCCCCCAACTAGCGGCTTAGGAATGCAAGCCGGAAAAGAGGGTAGGTGCTGCCACCTACGGGACCTATTTTGAGATATCCCAACTGGAGAAATTCACCAAGATTATTTCCCAAGGTAGTTCATTTGAAAACGGAAAATCTTTGAGAAAATTTAAACACCTACGTGTGAGGTTACATAAACGAATGAAGAAAGGGGAGAAAACTAATTCTCTTTACTAAGAAAGATAAAGGAAAGCCTTCTAATTTATAAACAGTGTAGGATCATCCAATGATGGAATCGATCTCACGAAATGTGCATCATACATCATCATTAGTGGAGAACCACTCTTACTGCGGCTTTATAGAAGAGCATTCAGTAGTTTATGAGCGGTATCTTTGTATGTGAGTGTTATTTATGGCATCATTTTTCATGATGACAGCAATTTATTTCTAACCATATTGTGTTTATCTGTAACTTATTTAGATTCTGTTACATTTTATTGACAATTATTGCACATTAAGTTTGTCCGAAAAAGTACTGTCTTTTTGCAATTAGTTAATGAACAGTGAAGCTGTAATCAATATTCTTTAAAAGCTTTAGGTACAGGGCTCTTTATTTTCGATTTTTAGGGAAATAAGTAGCTGATTTCTACGCATGTTACATTAAATATGTTATACAAAACTTCATAAATGTTTTCTAATTTTTCATTTTTTGCTAATTTTTAAAAAATGAATCTATAATGCGTTATGTAATGCGTCTTTTGTTCATTTCATTAAAATAAAAATACTTTCATTTACTAAGCTGTATATTAATATCTTTAATAGCTTTGCCCAACGACGAAAAATCATTAGAAAATCTCCAGGGATGAATTTTTCAAACGAGTACAGTACCAATTATTTTTAAAAATTAGAATTAAAAGATTTTTTTTAAAGTTTAACCATAACGTATATAAAGGGCACGAAAACGTTCAGATGCAGGATATGGAGTAAAATAGTCACAACATTTATTGTCTCTTTTACGGTTTTAATTAGTAACTTACAATTTTTTTCTTATTATATTTAAAATGTCGACTGATAATAAATAAGGAAAGATAATTATAAAACGAATCAAGAACACAATTAGAGCCATTGCCAATTCCAAAAGAAAAAAAAATATTACAGAAAAAATTCATACATCATAAACAACCAGTAACCTTCAAATACGAATTAAATTTAACATCTATGCATCTTTTTTCAGAACAATCAAATTTCTAAATCAGAAGGAAAATTAATAATTTCGGAAAATACTCAAATAATTAATTTCTAAAATATTTAATTGAATGGAAATATTTGCACGTATTAAAGAAAATCAAACAAATTATGGAAACTAATTATTCGAAATGTATTCAAATAATCGGAGATAAAAACCATAAAATATATTTTTCATACTAATGATAAATTTGTTTAATTCTTTTAAAGGATATCTGTATGCGTATTTACATTTCTTGCGAGAATAATATTTTCTCGGAATCTTTCTAATAATTAATAGCAATATTTTAATTCAATGAGTAAAAATGTTTTTCTACGTTGCTATCACGTGCAGAAAATTTGAAAGTATTTTTCATTCAAAATTAAGTTTTTATTTCTTGGAATATGGCGGATTTTTTTTTTTTCAAAAATTCCACAATTTCACCATTTAATTAATATTTTGAATAAAAGTAGTTTTATTAATTTAGTCATTAGATTATAAGATACCAATTGTATCGTTTAAAGGTATTGCATACTATTTAATAATAAGAATGTTTATTATGGTTTACCAACAAAATAAGTCTTCAATAAAACAGAAAACAATCTATAATCCTTCCTGTAGTTTATACCTCATGTCGTTCTTCTTCAATAAATACATTTTTTTTAGAAAGAGACCTATATTATATTTAAAAAAAGTTTTTCGAAATTCGCTATTGCTCATAATATTTCAGAAAACATTTTTTGCTGTAAAAAATAATTCACAATAATTTTGATCGGAATTTACTTGAAAGGTGTAAAAAATAGTTTTTATAAAATATCATTCATTTCCTGAGATTTATATTGACTCTGTTTCTGATTATTTGACCACCATTCTTTTTCTATCCTAGGTTTTTGAAATACCTTTCAAAGCCTAGTAACTCAATGAAGAGCATCTGTAGTATTCCGTTTCATAAAAAAATGGTATTTGAAGAAAATTTCTTAACCAAAGTATTAAAAAATCCAAGAAAAAGTTTAAATCTATAAAGGTACTTTTCCTTGGAACTTTGTTTCTGTTGTTTCCATACGGCATTTTCCAAATTTTCTATAAAAGTACCTGAACTGACTTAGTCTAACCCAAATACTACAAACTGTCCACTTGTAGCATATATTAGTTAAACTATTTTATCAATTTTTTTAATTTTTTTCCTCAAGCAGTTTTTTTGTAAGATAAAAAAATTTCCAGAAGAAATTTCTTTTGGAAATATTTGATCAGAATTTCCGTGTTTTTTGCTCGGGTTGAAAGATCTATTGCGCTCCATGTATTTGTGCTCTTCCCATAAAAACAGAAAACAAATGAACCATTTCCTGAAGATGATCGGTTCAAATTTACTTTAGTATGAACTTTTTTTTATTGAACTTGAAAACTATTCTCTACGAAATATAACTTTATCTTTTTAAATGTCAAAGACTCTGGAACATATTCCTCCGAAACGTAACAAAGACTTTTATTGCACATAAAGACCAGAATCCAGAAGAAGATATTTATTGGGTGAAGAACCATTGTTCGACAAATTTCAAAACGTCAAAACATGCTTGAGAAATAAACACAGGGAACAGCGCAATGTACAAAAGAAAAGAGACGAGATACCTTTAGCAGTATGTGACACTTCATTCATAATTAAGAAACCTGAATACTTCTGAATCTTTACTAAGAAATATGAAATTACAATTGATCAAGATTTTGCTCTACTTTCATTTTAGAGGACTATCACTTGTGATTAGAAGCTCTAAAAGTCACTTAAAAACATTAAAAATATGAGTTATGCACTTAACGCAAAGTATTTTTTCGTGAAAGTTAAGATGATTCCTCCTTGGAATGAATGTAACATTTTAAAGTAACACTAGGTTATTTTTGGACGAACCTCGAAATTTTGAATCACGGTCAGATAACAAGGACGACACCTGAACTGACACCTCCCACTCCCAGCTCTCACGCCACGCCAGTGGGGATGTTTGGTTATCGACGGATTTAACATGCATCAGACCCGCTTGCAGTAAAGTTCTTCTGTAGAAACGGGTCTCGAATCTGAAACCCTCCCGTTCCGCCACTTAGACCTTAACACCAGGCCATTACAGCTGTCGGTTCCACAAAAAAAGACGATTGATTACAATAGTTTCTATGAATAATTTGAAGAGATTATTGCGAAAGGCTCTACATTTAGTTTCGTTTGATTATACTGATGCTCTATTCGTGGGCCTGACTGATTTCACGCATTTGAGCACCTTTCAGAGGACGACGATCCTCAAACTAGCGAAAGGACAATGGTCTGCGATGTTAGAGTCAGCGTTCATTAGTCTTGCACACACCATAGACTGTTGCTGTAATTGGAGCCAACTAGCTCCAAATCCGAGACCTTAAAACTAGACTGATGCCGTTTAAGTGAAGTGTCTCCGATTATAGCTCCTAGAAGTCCATACAATTTCTTATTTTTGTGTTTTTATATAGAAATTATAATGCTTAATACTTTTCCCGTTTTATCCTGAAAAAAAAGTGCAGTTTTAACTGAATATATTAAAAATAAGTATGATTTGATCTGAACCACCAGAGGATATGCAGTAGGCAAATTAAATATCTCTGATAGGATCGTAGATGCGCCATCTAAATCAAAGGAGAAGTAAATGATAGGCGGAATGAAACTATCCCTTCATCACAAGTCTCTTATTTCTGTATATAAAAGATACAGTTTAAATGAGCAGATAGTATCTGCAATTAAGGTTTAAAAAAACATGGTGGAACATCCCTTAGAAATCAGAAACAAAAAATAATTTTCAGTACCAAAAGAACTTAAATCTAAGCTTGTGACCTTTCGTAGAAAATATCTCATCAGTTGCATTCTTTACCACTCCCTTTCATTCTCACCTTTCCAATACTTAAGAAATTGCAGCTGGAAATGGAGGAACAAATGAAATTTTTTCAACCTCTCTAATTTATCTTCTTTGTATCTTCGATTTTTTTTTTTTGTTTTTTGTTTTCCAGTTTTCCCAAGAGGCATTTTAATAAACATTGTGTTTATTTCCTTCGATGTTGAACTTTAATATGAAATAAATAATCAAATCAATATAAATTATAGTAGATAACTGGATTTGGGAAATTTCCATTGAAGATATTTTTTACCTATGCGTGAATAAAATTCAAAACTAAAATATTCTTTGTGAGTTATTATTAATAATAATAAGCAAATATATGAGCTTGAAAATAACTTGAAATAAATATCTCTATATTTTTTAACCTCTTAGGACGGAAATATGTGCTTATTTGAAGACGAGGAGACTACAAATAGATATTTGGCTCTATCAAAATACCAGCGACCCAAGTTTAGCGCTATTGTTTAGAACTCAATAAAGTCTAGAAAAGTCTAGAGGATTATATAAGAAGATATAACCATTCAATAGCGCCAATTTTTGTTTTTCTCACTAAAAGCGGGAAATGAGTTGAGTTGACTATTGCTCTTTTCAAAGTCTTGGTAGCTATTTTCTTTATAGTTAAGATAAAGATTGGATGAATATTTCAAGAAAAATCCTGAATATGTCGATAGATTTGATCATATTGCCAATTCATCATGGTTGCAAAAAGGTACCACATTTTCATTACTATAACGAAATCAATGTTATCTGGATCCGCATTTAGGTTAAACAAAACAATGAATATTTTTCTGTATCTTTTGGGGGAGGATTTGAAGAATCATAGCAAAAGTTGGTACAAATATATCTCCATAGAGGATTTGAAGAATTATAAAAAAAAAATGGTTGAGATGTAATTTATTAGTCTCGGAAAGGATACACTAATAATATCTTTCAGCACTTAACAGCAGAAACTGGATCTTTTTTGGAAATTAGGTCGAATGCTGAAGCTTTCATGAAACTTCATGTAATATAATACTTTCTGTATAAAATAGTTTTTATGGATTATCTTTGTCAGAATGAAGTCGAAACTCCCTCGTTTGAGGAATATTTTAATGATTTTGTTATATAAGATACTTTTTGAAGATTTATTAGTTATTTATTTTAGAAGGGTTTTTTTTTTTGTATAGAAAGAATAAGTATATAAATTATTTTATTTCAAATATGCTTGCTTATTAAAAAAAGGTCGAATATATTAGTATGTAAAAAGAGCAGAGATTTATAGAAAAAAATAATAAATGCATCGAGTCTGGTCAACAATTTTTGTAAATTTTAACGTGGAATGAAGAAATGGGAAAGTTTATTTAAAATAGATTCTAAATAGTTTTACGAAAATTTTAAGACTCAAAATAACAAAAAAATAAGAATAAATTTACTAATATCTTATTATCATCACTTAACAGTATAAAACTGAATCTTTTTGAAGTTACATCAAATGCTCATGACTTTATGAAGCTTCATATAGTATCATACTTTGTGTTTAAAAAGTTTTTACGGAATATATTTGCCATGATTCGCTCATTTAAGGATTGTTTTAGTCATTTTAAAATATGCAATTCTTTTTAAATTTAGAGTTATTATTATTATTTTTTGTATATAAAGAACAAGAGTATGAACTTTTTATTTAAAAAACTCTTGTTAATTAAAATAGGTCGTATAAATTAGTATGTAAAAAATGCAGATATTTATAGAAAAATAAAATAATAAATGAGTCCTGATCAATGATTTTATGCAAATTTCTAGGCGACATGAAGAAATTGAAAAAATTATCTGATTTATGTTTTAAACAGATCTTCGAACATTTTAACACTCAAGATTTTTTTTAAAAAATAAATCGGAATACACTTCAAGTATCTAATAAAACAACATATAAGCTCGGAATAAAACTAGAAAGTAATCCCTAAAGCAAATAAAAAAAATGTAGTATTCTCTTATGAGACCTACTTTATTTTACTGAACTCTATTTAGTGATTTTTTTAAATGAAAGTTGTAGCTTAATAAGCGAGTTTTTTTTCTCTCTTATGAAATGAAAGTGAGACAATTATTCTTGAAAGGATAATCATACCACGGTATTATCTCCCAGTCTCAAGTGAGTTGCGTTAAAATAGAGTAAATAAAAATTTTGTTGGCACATTTTTTTTTCATGCCACTAATGATTTCTCCCTAGAGCTTCATCACCACAAATGTGCGTTTGGAATATTTTATTGTTTAATATTTAACCAAATTAAGTGATAGATTTTAGAATTATTGGTAGTTTGATACATACAACATTTTCTTAACTATTCTTAATGAACTTAAATTCTCTGTATGAAAATTATTTATTATTTTTATTACTTATTAAATTCTTTTCATCATACGCTTGATGGTCACAATCTTGCATAGAAAATATTTTCTTGCTGAATACTTAACTGAATTAAGTAATAGAATTTAGAATTATTGGTAATTTGATAGATGCAAAATTTTCTTAATAGTTCTTAATTAGAATATAGATTCCTTTTAAAAATTCTTTATTTTACTTAAAAAGACTCAAATTTAAATATCCGATTCATAGCTTTAATTTGATACGAATAAAATTTTACTCACAATTATCCTCAGATTATATTATCTTTCAATTTTTATGTTTTTTTCAAAATGTAATCTCAGTCATTTCGTTTTATTTATTCATCTTAATTGTATTAAAATTGTAGATAAAAATCAAAACCGAAAGAGTCGGTCATTTCTTAATTCTTTTTTATCTCTAATTTTACCTGGAAAAAATTAAAGAAAGTTTTGAATATCTAGAATTTTCTTTTTTTTTTTTCAAAAATTTAATTGATATTTTCAGCAAGAAGGTATTTTGTCAATATAAAGCGCTTATTCATAATTTATTTTAATTTAATTCTGTTTAACTTCTTAATTTTGCTATTTTTGAGTTCATTTTAAAAAGTTTAAATTCCCATTAAGCACTATAAAGATTGCACGCTATAAAAATTATCCGATTTTTTAAGAACATTAGTTAGCAAATTATTTGTATTTTTAAATCAAATATTAATTTAATTTTTTGAAATTTAAGTTTTTAATCTAAAGGCATTTTCTAACTTTTCTGAAATATATTCTGATCTGTTTCAAACCCATTGGATCAAAAATTATCTTAAATATTTAACAGAGAGCATTTATAGAATAAAATTATATGCCTTTTTAAAAATCGTTCGGTTGCTTGAAAATAATTTCCATCAAAACAAAAGAATATTTAAGGAATTTCGCCCTTCTGCTGTCTAAAGTTTCTTGCCCACAACTATGCTTAGTGTTTTTCTGTTTCTTCCTTCTTTGGCTGATAAATTTACTTACTTTATAATTAGCGAATCGAAGCGTAGCATCCTTCCGAATGTTTACTCTGCGGCTAGCAAATTCGATTGCTTCCAGATCAATATTTACTGTAGATGCCATTTAATTTTCTTTCATGCAAGGAAAACAAATTCTTCGGGAATTCATGGAAAATATTTGCTGCCTTAAACTGCAAGTGTAATTATTTTACTTAAGTCTTAGTCAGCTGCTATTGATGGAACATCGATGCTATCGTTTGACTACGCTGTTCAACGATTTATTTCTGCCTTACAAAAGACTTTTCTGTACCTAAATTCTAGTTTCCTGTTAAAGCACTTTCCTAAATACAGAATCAGACACTGGTTTTTATCAAAATTTACTTATTAGTTTAAATGACTTGTTTCTTTTCCAGAGTTGAATCTGGACAATTAAGGACCGTATATTTGCAAAAATGCAATGAACATCATTTTCCGATAAGTCATTGTTTTCCATAAAAACCTTTACAGATCAAAAGTGACCAGGTTGCAAAGTTTCAGCTTTAGTTGGCGCAGGAATCTGATTAGTCTGAAGAACTACCGTGTAAGCTGGACTCCTACATGAATCCTAAATCTGAACAATACGTACTTCAGATGGTGTGGTATGGAAATTTAGAGTGGATGGTCATCAAATCAGGTGTCAACCTTTCAGATGACCAAAATTAATTTATCAGTAAAACATCTAATTAATTCAAAAGGAAGGGGTTACGAGGCTGCTGGAATGAACATCTTTATTTTTGTAAAAATAGGTTTTTACCATTTTGGTGTTTATTATGTTTGGTCCTCATTTAACAAATGAATCCAATATCAATACCTTATATGCAGAAATCTCTCTTGGAAATGCGATTCGACGATGAATTTTTTCTCATCGAGTTAATGTCTCTGCCACTGCAGAATTTTTCAATATAAATCAAACAACTCTGATAACTATGGAATCAAATAAAAACTAAGGCCTAATTTTATTCCTTGTAATGACATCCCTTAGTTAATCTTTAAAAAACTAATCTCCTATTGAACCTTGATCAGAAAACAATGAAGGCAGTTGAGTCGATGGCGTTTCTCAATATATATATATATATATATATATATATATATATATATATATATATATATATATATATTTTTTGTTTTATTAGAACGGGCTTTAATTATGTATTCTTTTAATTAAACTTAATAATCAATTAAAACACAAACGATAATTACAATGTGAGCTGTATCTTTTTAAATTTATACCAAGACATTACAAATTGTATTTTGCATTGTGTTTTCTAATTATCTACTAATAGGAATGGAAAAAAATTGAATTTAGAGAACAATAGGGCATAGGGAGTAAATAATATGTACCACAGAACTACTAAGAGAAAAAAAATTCAATATCTTTTAATACTCTTTTTTTCGCGTTTTTAAAAATTTTCTTACTCCCACATTTCGAAGAGTTTAAAGTAAGTAGATAATACATTATTTAATTCCAAGTAGCCCTATCTATAGCATTAATGAATTTGAGCACTGTTCGATATTAAGCCGACGAAATGAAACTTGAGTTAAGTTATTCAAGTGAAAAATTGTTAACGGCGTTAATCTCTTCAAATTTACACAAGACCAATTTTGAATAAAACTACTGTCTGGATTAAGACCGTCAAAATATCAAGTATTTTTAATTTTCATAAAAGATGAACTTTCTGAACTGCTTTAGTAAACTTTAGATTATTTGGATGAGAAATTATTATTTTAAAAGTTTCGAATAGCCTTTCAAACTTTATTTACCATTAAATTCACTCGTCTCGAATAAGTCAATATTATTCACGAACAAGTCAAGACTATTCCAAATTTTGAACCAGAGTAAGTCAATATTATTTGAATAAATATAATCGTTTCAACTGATTTTATTTCTATCATAAATATTTCCCGAGTGATTAAAGTTTATATCAAATCTGCAAGTATATAATGTGGTATCATAAATCACACCTTTTAATTAAAAATAAATATGGGAAACATAATTCAGAATTTCGTATAAATAAGGCACATTTTTGTTTTACTGTTATAAAAAAAGATAATAAATCCGTTACCCATTTATACACAGAGAAGTGAATTCGGTATGTATGGTTTTCCATTATCCGATTATTGACGCTTTATTACTGTTATTTTTCTAGCCGTCACGGTAGTCTCTTATTTTTTTCTCTTTAATGAATATTCTCTACAGACATATTAATTAGTGGACAAACATTATTTTATCTTTGAGGCAACTTTACAAGACAACTGAGACATTTTATAGTTTTACGTAAATCAAACTGAACACGGAAGGAAAAAGAAAGCTAAATATATATGATATGATATGAGAAGTTTAGGACAACCTAACAAATCGAATTTATAAGCCAACAAATACATCATTCCTTCCTTAACCTCTTTGATGATCCCTGCACAAATATACACAATTAAAGTCTTCTTTAAATTAAAATTTTTTCAAGATGAAAAAATTAATAACTGTTTGATAAAAATTCAGGAGCATAAATTAACTTTTTACTGTACATAACTGATGGTGATAAGAAATAAAATGAATGCAATGAATAGTTACCTCCTTGAAACTTTCTCGTATACTCTTCAATAAAATTATTTCGCTGCATAAAACCTTTACCCTTGGAAAAACATAGAAATATATAGTATGGTATTGGGGAGCAATAATAAGGAAATATAAAATTTTTTTTTGTGTTAAACTAGCATTTAAAAAATACACCTTGAGAATATATGTTTTGAGAATCTTTTTACTGACCGAATGACACTAAAATTTGGCAGTGAACTAATTACATATATAATGACAAGATAACATGCTAAAATTCTTTGATTTAAGTCGTGGTGTTTATGAATAATTGCGTTTGTATGCATGTGAAAGGATAAACAGTTGCTCAACCGTTCGACATATTTGTCTGAAAATTTAATACTCATATTTCAAATGCTAAACATGTGTATCAAATTTAATTTGCCTAACTCTTTGCGTTTTGTAGTAATCGAGCTTCCTTGTACCGGAATAACCAGATAGACAGATTTTTTAGTAGTACATAACTTTTTAAATCAGATAAAAATCCACAAATTTAGTAGTTATTCCACTAACCAAATTTCAGTTATTTTGCTCAGACAGTGTATCAGTTATTGTTTTTAGAGGAAATCTGAAAAGCAGAGATTCGTTGAAATTTTAACTTCAAATATTTTGGCAATTACAAGATTTCGTATACAAGTATGCAATAAAAAGTGCATTGAATTATAATTTTAAAAAAATTCATTCCTAAATTAGTAAGCTTTCTTTACTCGGTATATTTATACCAATAATAGCGCCGCTGTAGCCTGGTTAGTAGAGCGTCAGTCTCGTAACCGAAACGTAGACAGTTCTGTCCTTGTCTCGTCCAAAGACAGCCATGTTGGTTAATGGCAGTTGGGGCACGTTAAATAGGTCATGACTGCAAAGTCCTCCAAGTTTCTATAGTAAATTATACCTCTGGGGGTACTGAATCTCGGATAAGTCGGTCTATGATTTGGATCCAAATTCAGACTTGCGGATCGATGAATGAGTTCGACAACCCCCTAAAAAGGGTTGTGTCGTGTGTGCTCGAGCAAAAAGTCGTACTTTCACCTTAACGGTGCTCGTTAGCAACGAAAGGAGCACATTCTTCCTTAATACGTAAGAGCAATTCTCATTCGGCTTGGTATGACCAAGTGGCATTAGAAAGAAGAAGAATATCAATAGTAGAGATAATCTCGGAAATGAATTTATAACTAAAGAATTGAAATCAGAAGGATTAATCAAACGAAGAAATCAATAGAGAGTTGTGACAAGGTAATTTAACACCATTAATTTAAGGGATTGCTCAGATTGAATCTTAAAGGAAGAAATGACTGAAGAATCTAACTTATATGCAAGTAAAAGAGCATAAATATAAATAAAGAACAAGGTTATATCTTTTGAAAATCAGATATTTTTATCATTATGAAGCATTATTATTTTAAACAATATGAAAGACTGTGAAAGTTAAGTTCATGGCGAAAAGAGCTAAATTAATTAAATTGCCTTGAATCTAGCTGCATCACATTTTTACAAGTAACTTTTTTTGCCTCATAAAAGATAAGCTTTTGAACTAGGTTTGCTTGGGCCATTATTTACATATATTTATAGAAGCATAGATGCAATTGGAAAAGTATAATTACAAAAAAAAGTACAAATACTACTAAAATTAAAGGTTTTCTTCCTGATTTTTCAAATCAATTCTTCCTTGCAGACATGTTTTCTGAGAACATTGCACGCAGTAATTACGTTCAAACTAGCATAATATGAGCATCAACAATTTTTATCCAACAAGTTGCTAATTACCTTCCATTGGCATGAACAACTGGTCAAACCCATTTCTACCTAAGCTGAAACAAGGAAATAATTCGAAATGTGAATTTTATCTGATATTCCTGACTCTGCTAGGAAATGTGTGTGAAATTAAGGTCACATATTTTTATTGAATTTGGAAAATTAAATCTAAATTTTACTGAGACCCTATTGCATCGATCATTAAGTATCTATTCTATATTTAATGAGATTAAGAATTGGTATCCATTAATTTGATTACTTATCGATGGTTGCCATTTTTAAAAAATTCGTGCCTGAAACAATTAATGTATTTATTTATTTTTTTTTTCATAGATGACATATCCTCTAGAAGGGAAATGTGACAAAAAAAGTTTAATCTCTGGAACAAATTGAGAATTATCGTAAGATAGCTGATCCTAAATTGAAATATTGCTTAAATATATTTTGAGCAAAAAATAGCGAAAGTAATCTGTATATCTAATACTATAATATGAGGAATGGTTGCCAAGTCGAAAACCGCCCTAGAATTAATAAACTCCGGTAAACTTGGGGGTCTGGGGTTTTTAGCCATGAGGAATCGATTGGCGCCAGTTTTGAAGCGCTACGGTCAAGTAGTTCGAAGTTACAGATAGGATATTTTCAAACTTTATTAGTTTGCCATAATGGCTACTTAAATTTTCAAGCGGTTACGTGCTGCCATCTATAGCCAATATGGCGAACTAATAAAGTTTTATGTTTATGCTGTTATAGGTTTATAATATGTTTCTTATGTATGTATATATGTTTGGTTTTTCTAAATAAATTTGTCAAAAATATTGAACTTCAACACACTTCAATCTTTACCTTTACTTTACCTTTGTAGAGAATAGTTCCCTTTCCAAACTCTAACTTTGTTTAGAATAGTTTACAATGGTGCACTTTAACCGGTTATCTTTTCACCAATGGTTTCACAAATTTTCTTATGGCATGTATTGTTTTGATAAATCACAATTGAAAACTTAAATCTTCGAGTTAGCTTCGATACCTGTTTTCTCCGAGCGGAGCTCGGTCACCCGCTGGTTAATACGTAAAACAAAGCTTATATGCTTTATTTTGTTTTAGTTTGAATGTTAGCATATAAAAAATGTCAGCATATGAGACAGTAACCAAGTAATACTCAAAGCAAAAAGTTAGGTATTTTGAAAATCAGATGCAAAGAAAATTGTTAATCATAAAGTCTAGTAACAGATTTTTGTTTAAAATTAGTTTTATTCAAAACAAATTAAAATAATATTTATCTTGACCAGTTCCAAATTTTCTTAAAGAAATTTAAATAGCAAAATTAAAAAAATTTGAATTCCTTTATTGCTTTCCCTCATGACATATTCAAATAATAGATCGGCATTACCAAAATAATGAAGTAACGAATCTGAATTATTAAAAGTGGTATTCAGTTTTAAGCATGAACTTCTCGAAAGCATTCACCCAACCATTAAACCAATCCATAAAGATCAATATTTTTAATGAAACCGAATGAAATAAAGCATTCATTCCAGATTAAATTTCGAAGACTTCATTGGTCAACTGTTTCTTTGACTAGGGCGGGATAGACATAATTACAGCGTGAAAAATGTTGCTAGCACTCTTCTCAGATTAATGTTTATACAAAAGTTGCAGCCATTTGACAAATAGGAGTAGATAGAATTTAAATTGTAATTCTCCTTAAATCTTTCTAGGATCTGAAACAGCTTCCGAGAAATTGTCATCACTGAGTTCTAGTGACAAAGTGATCAAACACCAACGGAAATTAACAAACAGTTCAAATTTTTAATTAAAGCCATTCAAAGTTTTGTCGAAATTCAATTAACATCCTACTTTGGAGAACTATGCATTTAGAATAGTAGAATGTATTTTACATTAAAGGATATCTTTTAACACCGATCACAGCGAAGAAAAAGTAACAAATGACATGAAACCAGAGTTTATTATTGTAGTAAAATATTTAAGTTTCTGATAATTAAAAGGGTAGAAATAAAATAGGCATAAAATTTGTATGAGATATAAATCAATGAACAGAAGTGCTTGTTTTATCATTTTGATCTGAGTATGAACGGATGCATTTAAATTGAATTAAGGGCTTAAGCGAAGTAAAATACACACTTTGAACATGGAGTTTGTGCAACCAGTCGAATTGATTTTGCATTGAAGCATTTAAAATTCCCACAAAAGATCGGTTCTGAGTCCAATTCCACTGAGGTTCAGCCTGAAAGTACACTTGTTTCACTCTAAATCTGTTTATTCCCATTTCAGACAGATTTTATTTATTTCCCCCATATTTCCTCATTTGTCGTAAGACTTCTTGAGAAAAGCAACAATTTCGTCTCCAAAGATTCTCATTTCATCAAATAAATCAACATAAAATAACTGACAGTATTCTGACTAGGTATTAGTACTTTTTAAAAAAGAAGAAGAAAATATGCGAATTTTCTCATCATGCTCTTTCTACCATTCTTGTTGATCAAGACACTTATATTTGTAAATAGACAAAGACAATTTACGTTTATAAATGAAATAATTCTACATTTGGTTCGCAATTTTGTTTCTAAATGATTTAACTAATGATTATGTACTTTTTTGACGAATGTACGTGTACTTCTTTGTATACTATATGTGCTAGTGTACCAAGAATAAGCATCAACAGCGCCAATAAAGCGCAGAATCAACGTAGCTGAGAAAACAGACATCGTTATGCATAGTTTTCACTACTAATAATAAAGAAGTGATGTGATAGCATTAGAATTGTGAAACATAGTATAAACTTACTTTAGAGAATAAGAATGTGCTCCTCAGAGGTATTTTTAAAAATTTTAATTAATAAAAGGTTAAGCAACATTTCAGACTTTTATCTTGGTATCTTCAGAAAATAGTATAACATAAAAATTATTTTTTCTCCATTCGCAAATTCAAAAAATAATCTTCTCTGCGAAATAAATTAGCTTTGTCGTATCATTTTTTTTCAAAATTTAATTACTTTAAACTATTGTACAATATTTTTCATTAATACAATAAAATTCAAATAATTCCCCTAATTAGAATAAATATTCTATTTTAAGTGTCATTTCCAATGAGGTATGAAGTTTTGGCTTGTTCTTAGCCTTTTAAGTAAGTTTCTTTTTTAAGTATTGTTTCAGTAATGCTTTGAACTTTTTTCTTAGTTTCAAGTACGAGACCATTACAAACTAAGTTTTATTTCAAAAGCAGGCAATGATGAAGTACTTTTACAATTTACACATTTCTAAACACTATTTCTCTCATATGTAGCATACTTGAGAATATGGAAAAATAAAAAAAGGTCTTCATTATGTGTATAATAATATATTTATGCTCTTAGACTGAAGTGCTGCTTTCTTTTTATAGTGGATGAGCTTTTTTTATTAAATTAGTCAGCGAAGATTTTCTAAGATATTACAAAAGTTATGAAACATATTCGGTACTACAAGGGAAATTCTGACTCTGAGAAATTTCAATTACTATCCTGATTCAAAAGTGGTCATATTTTAAAATTTCAGATAATTTCTCAAACTTGAAATGAGATAACGAATAGAGAGTATTGGAAGGCGCGTAGTACAAGTGAACAGAATAAATACAAAGCTTCTAATATAGTTAAATTTATATCTCTATCAAAATTTGAAATTTAAAAAATTCTACAGTGAAAGATCTTTAGGACCAAGTTGCAGATACAAAGATTTTATTGAAATGCTTTGCACGCAACTTTATTGATGTACTAACTATTCGCCAAAGACGGCTAGTATATGAATATGACACTACTTATACTCAAAAATATCGCATGCTTATCCTACTCTTTACATTTGTTCCCAAAAAAATTAATCACTTAGATATGTAAATATTCTATGCTTATAATTTTTTTAATCAGAGGTCGGACTACATTTAATGAAATACATTGGATTAAATTAAGGAATAAATAGGAAGCATAGAATATCAATAATAAAATTTATAGTAACATATTCATGGACACTAAAATTTTAATATCAACCAAAAACATTAATGGCACTCTTTTAGTCACATTCAGCTGACGCCATAAAACAGAGAGGCGAAATTTTTGGAGGTATATTTACACAAAGAATCATTAACGTGCAGTTGTAACAGTGTTACAATGATTTAAAAATTGTTTGACCTCATGTATGGAAGATTTGTAGCGCTTCAAAATCTGAATGTATGAAATTAGATACAGAAACTTTCTGTGACAACAATGAGAAGTGTATAGGTGCATGTCAGCAACCGAATCCTTTTGTGTGCAAAACAGATGCTTATAAAGTCAGATATATTTCACTCCACATAGCTACTTCCTTATTCATCTTTCAAATCATTACATAAACGTGGCTACTTTACCTCTAAAGACTGAAAAAGTCTAAACAACAGAGAATGAGATCAAAGGCATTTAGACATTTAATACTTTTAAGGCGAAGCATTTGCATTGCCATTATCCAGAGTATGTTTGAGCCTCACCTTTTTACAAGAGTAAATTCGCTTAAGGTATCCGACTACGTTCGAAGGAAAATTTTTGAAAAATTGGATTTTTAAAAAACTATTTATGGTTTTTAGACATATTATCAATTATAAACACTATAAGTATAACTAAAATTTTGGAAATGTAATGTATTTTGAGAAATAGGAAAATTTGTAGCAAATTCTAATGAAATTTCACCAAAATGGTTAGCACTCTACACAAAATGGTAATGCAGCAATTCTATTTTTCTTTGCACACAAGTTATGGAATATAATGATGAATGAAATGAACCAAAATCTAAGAAAGATTTTGAGTTTCAAAAAAGCTATGGGTAAAAATATACGTATAGATGTATTTTTTTCATAAATTCACAATTTTATTTTTCTAAAAACTCCTATAAATGAAAAAAATATTTCACCGGCAATAAAACTTTTGGTTCATTTCATTATCCATAAAATTTAAAGCACACGCCCTAAAATGTTTATATAATACCTCAACTACCTTTTGAGGTATCATGTTAACGGTAGAGATTTTTTATGAAAATTAAAATTGAAATTAAAGACAAATTTTAGCTTAAAAATATTTTTTTTTTCCTTAAAATTCTCCTGGAGGATAGGTGAGGCCATCTTTTTCCTAGAAAAAAAATAAGCTGTATTGGAAAGAGAAAATTCTGAACTATTAGAAATAATTAAAAAAACTCTCCGATGTGGTAGATAACTAGCGCTTTTAACGTAGTCGGATAACTTAAAGTATGTGTTATTTGAACTAAATTTCAGAAAAAGTTCGTGACTTTGACAAACAAAATATAACATACATGATTAATTAATTTATATATTATTGAAAAATTATTCATAGGAGAATATTGTATACTGTTAGAATCAGACATATTTTACTTCACACAACTACTCTCTTATTCATATTTCAAGCCATTACATAAAGATAAGTTATTCGCTTTTCAGGACTGAAAAAGTCTAAACAACAGATAATTAGAGCAAGAACTTTTAGATATTTGATTCGATCACAAGCTAGTGCGATTAAATCCATTTTTTTGTATTCATTTTAAATTCGTAACTTCATTAGAATATATAACATTTTTTTCTTTTATTAATAAGCATACATGTCACTTAATTTTTCCCTAGTCCAATTTCAATTTTTATATGTCAGTTGTTGTTGATATACCAAAAAAATCAGTTTTCTCAAATTTCTTTTCAAGAAATTTTGAATCATATTGGCCACTGAGAAACTCATTTAAAACTTTAAAAGTGTTTTATTTGCATTGCGATGGCAAGGAAAATATTATTGTGTGCAATACATTTATTATATGCAACTTCAAGGAATACTTAGCTTCACAAATTTGTATAAGGTTTGCGTTTTATGAATTAAATCCTTGATCATGCGCAGTACATTTATAATCAATAAATAGCTCACATTTCTAATTTATATTTATTAGGAAATTATTGATAAAAAACATAATGGAAAAATTATTAAAGCAAATAATCATATTTACTCAAATGTATTCATGCAAAATTCAATCTTTTTGCCTTTAGATATTAAAGAAATAATTTAAAATTAAATAGGGATCGCATTATTCTTGTCAAATCGTTTAAAAAAAGATATAGAAGTACGGTTCTGATTGTAAAATTACAAAAATTTAACATTTCAACCCCAGCCATTCATTGGTAGTTAGATCATTTGTCGAAACTTATTAGTAATTGTCTCAAAAATTATGAAAATTTATTGTTAGATAAGAAACTATGACATATTAAATTAATTCAGTATTCAGTAAAAATTCTTATATCAGCTTTTAATAAAATTTAGTATTGTACTAGTAAATATCCCAGAGATGGGCAAACATTATAACAACCTTCCTTCCAGCAAACATTATAACAACCTTCCTTCTAGCAAACATTATACTATTTAGAAGAAATTTTAACAGGAATATTCAAAATATAACTTGAAATCCTTACTAAAACTTTCATTCTTCAATCATTACATCAGTCATCTCTTCATTAATGAAGCGACCAGAATTTAATCAGTGTAGACTCGAGTTAAAAGTTATTTGAATTTTTTTTCTTCGGAAAAGCTGATGGTGCAAAATTTTAGTTAGTAAAAACTGATTTATTCGACTAAGATCAGAGCTTTTTAATTAAGATTTGATGAAAGAAAACTTAAGAAAATTCTTATTGATTTTTAAACGGTTCCAATGAATTTTGTCATAGAGATTAATAATTAAAAAAGAATATTTTATGTAATATTTTTTTTTTCATGTAAAGACAGATTGGCATCTTAATCAGAATCTGAAATTGAATAATTATTTTCGCATTAATTATATTTGAAAATACGAAAGCTGATTTCTTATTGAAATTAGCTCTATGTTATTTATTGTTGTTTCGGAAACAACACTCAACGCATAGCAGGGAAAATCACATACTATTTCATACAGTTGTTAAAAAATGGCAGATTTAGAAAATATAATTCTAGACGAGTTTCGTGAATTTCTCGTCAATTCAAAGCAACTGTATTTAATATATTATCAAATATTCCATTTTTTAATATAATAAAGCAATCTTTTTTCAAGAGATACGTGAACATAAACTACAATAAGGCCTGGTTATAGCAGTAAACTCAAATTTTTTTTTTTTTATTACGGAACTAACTACATCACACTTATATCACATAAAACAACTTTTCTTTTTTGTCCAAATGAATAAAATTAAAGTTTATGTGAGCAAATAAAACTTTCATAGAAAAGTAGGTTTGTTTTGAGAAGCACAAAAGAAAAGAAGAATGGTAAATTAATTCTAAAATTCAAATTGATACTATGCGATGAAAGTGGGCTACGTCATACTTGCATCACACAAAACAGTTTTTCTTTTATGTTCAAATGAACAAAATTAAAGTTTACGTGAGCAAATTAAACTTTCATGGAAGAGTAGATTTATTTTAAGAAGCACAGAATATTAGTAAAGTAATTCTACAATTCATTGTTTTACGGTGAAATAGGCTACATCATACTGATATCACAGAGCACGGTTTTTATTTTCTGTTCAAATGAACAAACTTAAAGTTAATGTGAACAAATCAAGCTTTCATAGAAGTGTGGATTTATTTTAAGAAGAACAGAAACAAAGGAGAATATTAAAGTAATTTTAAAATTTAAGTTTTTTTTTTTAATTTAAAAAAGTATTAGTATTTAAATGGTTATTCTCTTTCTGATTCTTCCCTGCTAATAACTTGAATTCATAAAATACTTTTTCTCATTAATTTCTTTCAAAAACTTTATCAGTGTGAATGGGAGTAATTCTCATTTTCTAGTTACTTATTATCTTCAATTGTCATGAGTATCTGTTCAAATCAATAGCTACCTGCAAACAAGGAAAGAATTCGAAATGCGAATTTTCGCCTTTGTTCCAAAATCTGGTGTGAAGTGTGCTTGAAACTAAGCACAGTAGTTTCATTAAATTTAAGGAATAAAATCGAAATTTAACTGTATCTTCACTAAGTCTATCACTGAAATGGTGCCGACTCTTCATTTAACAAGATTTAGAATTGAATTATTTGTTAAAGTAATATAAAAATATGAAGTTGGACATATAAATTAAATTAGTTATAAATTAAAAAGATTATATCTAAATTAAAAAGTATAAAATCGGCTTCTGATTACTTAATTATATATATATTTTTTCAATAATTTTTAAGATTCCAATCCATAATATTTGTAGAAAAAATTAGAACAATATTTGAAATTAAAGTAATTAAGTCCTCATATTTCTTTACCATATAGTGTTAAGATTGACTGAAAATAATAAAAAACTAAACGAAGTTTTAGATGCATTGTTTATACTTTCTTTGTTACTTGCAACATTTGTTTGAGGATACTGAAGGGAATGACATTAGATGACTAATGAATACCATTATTGTATTTCGTATGACAAAATTTACGCTTGATACTGAGACAATAATTGCATTGTTCATTTCTTTTCAAGCGATTTATGTTAAATTATGACCATTATTTCAACAATTGTGAAGATTTTTATAAAATGTGTGTGTAAGATTGTATGGATTTACATGAATACTAAAGGGATTATAAGTTGTGAATAATAATTCAACATTAAACTCTTCCCAAAGAATAGTCCTCGTATATTTCTGTAACTCTGTACTCAGAGTACCACCTGATTTTAGTCTTTTTTTGTTTGAAATTCGTTGGAACTAGAGTCCACGAGAAAAAAATTAGATATTTACGAATTATAAAAAGATCCTCTTTCAATGAAATTTTCGAAAAATTTAATAAAAAAAATAAAATTCATTAAATTTAAATTTAAAAATTGTAACTTCCATAGATATATATATATATTTATAAGAGGTTTTAAACATAGATTTTAAAAAGAAATCGTACCCTTTTCTAGAAAAGAAGTAATTTTTAAAAACTTCAGAAAGTATGGAGTTTAATAAATTTTTAAACAAATTGTGAAAAGTGAGATCATTCTACTAAATTAAACATTTGTATGAAAATATTATATGGGCAGTATTTCATTATCTCTCAAGAGTGTTGAGAAATTTTTTCTCCCAAAAGCAAACTCAATGCAACTAATTGGATGAATTAATTTTATTTCAATTAAAAAACATTACTTTATATATTTAAATATATTTACCTTAAAAATTTTCCTGAAAAATCATGGGAAAACTTCATATAATGGGATACAATGGGAGTTCATTTTCATAAAACTGTACAATAAATTAAAATACTATAATACAATTTAGCGCATGATTATTAAAAAAAGCTTTTAAATATTAATAAGCCTGAAATAGATGGATGCTTTTCTGAAATTAAAAGAAGTATTAAATTTTGAAAGAAATTAATTTAGATTAGAATTCCCTATTTTAGGAATTTAAAAGCCGTATTTTCAGAAATTTTTATCTGGGAAACAATCAAAGATATGTCCTGAAATGATTTATATTAAAGCAGTATTTTGTTAGTATGCGTGTATTAACCGATTTGATATTTGGACTTCTTCTGAAAATACGTTTTTGATAACTCATAAACATAAAAATATAATAAATATATAATTATAAATATAATTATTAAGCAAATATTATATAAATATAATAATTGTCATTGATTAAACTAGTCATAACGAAAACTGCTGTACTTCTCTCATGACGAATATACTCTTCAAAAACAGTTAACTGGTTAAACTGATATAGCAAAATGATACATAACTCTGTTAGATATCATGTACTTTTTCAGACACTTAAAGACAGCGAATGACGTAACCATATATTATTTCGGAAGTTCGAAAGAATTTATTCCTTAGCTGTTCTTGATTCTGTTTACTATTTTTCAGCATAACAAAGGTAAAACTCTCTCTAGAAACCTAATTAATTTAAGCTTGAAAAGGCTAATTATTTATAAATTAGTTGGTTACTTTATTTTTTGAATAAAAATCTCTCTTATCCTTATCTTCTAATATGCTGTTTTAACAATGCTACAATCAATTAAAGTTGAGGAAAAATTATTAGTACATCTTCCATTGTCGCAACTGCTTTTCCAAAGCTATATTTTTTACCTACCCATTTCATGCAATTGCTTACATTCTATTCATCATCCCAGTAAGCTCCATTAAAAACTGCACGAATCTCAGACAAAAAAAATACCGAGTATTTTATATAGAAACTACTAAGATGATATTCGAAAAATCGTGCCCAATAGATATATCGTAAAGTCAACAATAACAGTTTCGTCTCTTCGGTGGAATATTTTTACACGTGCTAATAATGACCGCGAAACAGAAATTCGTGTGAAGTAGTGAAAAGCAAATATAATGAGCATTTCCAAATGATCTGAAGCAAACTGAATAGAATGAGTAGTTTCACAAAAAGAAAAAACGTGCAGAAACAAAATTAAAAAAAGAGCGGTAAGCCATAAAGAAAATCTTGCACAAAGCCTTGAATGAAATATCTTTGTAAAATCACGTTTCCAACCGAGTTATGGAGTTCTATAAGAAATGACAAAACAAGTACTCGCTCCATTGATGATTTTTTATTGTTTGTTTGCTATACAAATGGGAAGCTGGATTTTTATAAAATAAGCGCACGAACAAGGTAAAAATTGTATACAATTTCAGTGAGAAAAAGGATAGGAGAAAGAGAAGAAACAAAGCAGAGAATTCGAAACTTAATGGATGTCGATTGTTATTTAGTTGATGTTATAGGTAGTTATATAAAGAAAATGCTTCTCTGTTTTCAACTTTTAAAATTTGCCTTAATTATATCTAAATATTATTATATATAATTATTTTCATATATAATATAATATATAAATATTTTTCATTTACACCCTTTTTTTCTCATTTTTATCAATATCAATATTTATTAATATTATTTTGTTTTTTTTATCAAGGCTGCGGCCGATGTTTTCACCAGTTTAACCAATCTGTATAAAATAATACAACAATATATTGATAGTTTTTTATTGCTATTTAGTATGCAAATAGAGAAATGTTATCTAAAACAATTTCCATAGGATAAATGGACTATATACAATTTTCTAAAGAAAGAAAGAAGTATATCCTGTCAGAAACAGTAAAATTTCTATGTACTTATTTTTATTTATTACGAGATAAAAATGAATTGATTAATACAAATATGAAATCGACTTAAATGTAACAGTGCGAAACATAATTATTTCGCACAAAAAATTCCAGCACTGCTTTATTCCAAAATCAATTATTATAATATAAGAAATCTACTATTCATCGTATTGAAGTTAGTTAATCTTTGCATAGCTATTAACTCTTAGTTATAATTTTAATCGGCGAAACCCGAAATTCATAAAACTGTAGATATTTTCTAACTATGTTCAAATTATTCTGACTTTCTACCAAGAGTTTTTATAAATATAACTATTTAATATAAATTTAGAAAAGTATCTATAATATTTGCCATATGAAGAAAATGAGCTTAAATCAGTTTATTTATTTTTTCATTATCCGCAAATTCCCGGTTGCCCCTCGATTTTGTTTTATCAACACTTTAAAAGGTCGCTAACTGATAATACCAGATTATTTTATTAGTAGAAAATCTTTGTTTATATTTTAAAGGCATGAAATTAGGAAATAGTGTTTCGATCACAATAAATATTAATTCATTCATTAAAAATTCATTTTAATATATACTATTAACTGTTCTAAACAATTTTTCTTATTAATAAATATTTGCGTCCTAAATTATACAAAACTTATTCTTTTTTCCAACGTGGTCCATTCCAAATACTTTCTGATTCAAAGTTAGGAAAAATATACACTTAAATTTTCACTGATTGTTTTAGTAGTTGTTTCATAGTTGCAAATAAATAAAATTCAATTCAAATGCTTAGTGCATTAAATAAAAAAGGAGCAAATCTTATACGATTTTTCTTATTCTACAATTTTTTAAAAATCTTTCAAATAAAAATGGGGATAAGAATTTTTAACACTTCTTTCATATCAAGTTCATGAATATGGAATTCTGCAATCGATTTTTCACTCATTTCTTATAGATTTGGTTTTCAAAATTTTGTATATTTATTAATTCAAGGAAATTCTCCTTTTAAACATTTTCAAAACTTAATTATTATTGCCTTAATTAGAGAGGATAGCATTATTGATTTAAAAAATTAACTAAAGTTTAATCAATTTATTTAAATAAATTTTAATTCCATATCTGTGGCATCAGCTGGAAAGGAAATTTGAAAAAAAAAACAATTTCAAGACTTTTATAATAATGGCTTATAAATTAAGATCAAAACAGTTGAAAATAATGAAATTCAGAAAACAATTAAACCTTCCAGAACCTATAATTAACAAATATGTACAATATATTTTATTAAATTTATTTTTTCAATTAAATTCAGCTTAATTATCCTTCAGATTTCCCTAATATTTGGAAGAATTTCTTAAAATGTTGAAAATCCAGAAAAAATCCTCCAGTAGGATAATGAATAAAACTAAAGTGAGTCCACCTAAATAGCAGATGTATTTTTGACATAAGTTCTCTTTATCGACCGCACCTTGTGGGTAGTTTCATCTCTTTAGAATTGGGCACAAGGTGACTCCTCCGACGGAAGAGATTCGATTTCGGATTCCCAAGAGCCTGCCTTAGGCTTTCGGCTCAGTACTAAATAATCGGTAAATGATCTTACAAAACTCGGTTAAATATTTCACTAAGTTCCTCCTTATGCAAGGAATGTTTTTATTCTAATGATTTTAAAGAGATCGAAAGTAATTTGTTAAATTTTTATAAATTTTATAAAGGTAATAATTTTAATATGTGTTATAAAAAACAATAAAAAAGAACGGGTGCAGAAAACGAATAAAATCACATAAAACTAATTAAAAAATATGTATTCTATTTCTTAAATTAAAAAATGCAAGCTTGTAAAAATATTTTTATTAAAAGTTTGAGAAATAAATATGAATTAATTTTTTTTCATCATCACTGTTAAATACTACTCAGGGGGGGGGGAAGCTGAGAATTTTTTATAAAACATGAGTTTTCTTCTGTATCATCGTGGCGTCTTAATTGTGCATATTTGTTAAAAAATAATATAATATTTATATTTCTTGATTTTTAACTAAATAACCTAATTTTTAGTTGTGCAATTCTGTCTTACAATTAAAGCTTCATTTAAAAAATAAATTTCTAATTAAGTCTATATCATTCATTAAATTTTAGTTAATTACATTAAGTTCGTTAAATTATAAAATTAGAAAAGTTAGTCTCACCCTTTTTGTTCTATTATCGCGTCCTGAAATGCATATTCTTTATATCATTATATTTGAATGCATTTCTTTTAACATCATATTGACTGAATTTTTTTATTCTCAAACTAAATTATTATAAGATTAACTATATGGCAAAGTGTATATATATATATTTATATACTTTGTTGGCTACAATATAAAGAAAACTATTTTAAAGATTTTATCTTGGAAAAAAAAATTCTTTCGTTTAAGTTTATTCTTTAAAATTACGATTAAGTAGAATAGGCAAAGAAATCCAATTAAGATTTTCTAATAATGAGATTTTTTGTTTTAAAATACAGTAAAATTATGTGCATAAAAAACGAATATATTCCAATTTCCTTTAAAAGTATTCCTGTTTTGATTCCATTATTTTTGGAATAAATAATTAACTCAGCTTAAAATTCCAAACGGATAATTTGAAATTTTTTCAAATGTATTTTTTAATGCTATCAAAAAATCAAAACATTATTTCTATGTATCTAGTTATCTGTAAGAATAGCTTTCTGTGAGAAAATGAAATGATTTCAGTAGTATAGTTATTTGTAAAATAAAGGTACAAGGGATAATCAACTTTAAAAAATAATATCTTCAAGAATTTCATAAAAGCAATTTTTGTAATCTACATTTGCAAGAAATTGGTCTTTTAATATGCTTGGTGTTTTACTTCTTTTCATTTTTCAAAAAGGAAAAAGAAAATGCATGCTTTCTTCATCAGAGATATATTTCTGAGCTATTTATATAAAAAAGCAGAGGGCTGAGCCTGCTTTGAGAGATTAGATAATTATTGGTAGAAAATCAAGAATATAATTAATTAAAATAAGATTGCATCCATATTATTTAATAGCACATTATCAAAATTATAGAAAATGGCTTTGAATTTAAACATTTTAATTAAAAGTTCCATAAAAAAAGTTCTTACATTTAAAATAAAGAGGAAAACTATTGATCCATTACACCTGCGTTAAATATTATTTTTAATAATTTTTCAGCAATGCATGTTTTTATTTAGAAGCTCATAATTTATGTTTAAATTCTATAACTAGAGATTTACACAATGTTAGAAAACATATCACATATGACACTGGAGATTTCTAAGGAAATTACTTTATTTTGTTTTTACAATTATTCAGCAAAATTATTTTAACAAATTAACTGTTTCGGCTACTTCTGAAAATGCGTGTCTAAATTGTGTCTATTGATTAATTATTTATTAATTATAACACTTGTGTAAAATATAATAGTATCTACTGATTAATTATTATCCCTGACAAATAAACTCGTCAAAAACAGTTAACTGGTTAATAGGAAGTTAGTGCATATATTAAAATGCATCTTTATTAGTAAAAAAGAAACAGCTAATATCTCTTTAGAATTTAGCATGAAACAAAGAAAATTCAATAAAAGATCCACTTTAGTCGAAATATTGTGAGATTAATAAATACAAAGTCAAAAAACATCGAGGTATACTTATAAAGAGCTCTTCATGAATGTATACTTTCACATAAGCTGATCAGTTATAAATATTTACATTCCAAAAAAGAAAGAACAAAGAGATTTTATTCCGCATAAAATGTCTTGGACTAGAACCAGCAGTAATGAAGGTCCGTCGTTCTATTCCAGATGCAGGAAACAATTCCTTTCAGTACTGTTGTGACAACCCAAGACAAATTGGAGCAACTGGGTGTTCCCTTTTGGTTGACAGGAAGAAAAAAACGGCAAGAAAAAGTTATCCTGAAAATCGATTGCTCCGATTGCTAACTAAATGAATGGACCATCAAAACCAATCATCTAATCAGATAGTTGCTTATGGGAAAACTACAAGAAGATTATTTATTGGATTGCCGAGTTATTTTTTCACAGAACCTAGTAACAGGCAGCATTCAGTTTGTTGGAATGTCTGTGAACCTCATAAACTAACTACACTTTACTGAGGTTATTTATATATAAATACCTTAACAAAATGGACCAATTTTTTTAGTGGCAATACTTGCGAAAATTGGTGCGGAATGCACAGATAAACTGATTTATTTGTGCTTTGTCGATATAATATTATATTACTCAGTGCTATGGTAGATTCTAGAAGCCGAACAATGGGCGAAGACAAATATATTTACAAATGAAGCTGCAAATGGCGCCATTAATTTCCATATCATGCTTTCAAACATCTTACACTTTAGGTAAAGATTTTACTCTAAAGAAACAAACTATTATTAAAATACTGCATCAAATTAAACGAATGATTCTAAATCGTTTTGAATGGTTTAACATTGTAGTTCACATTTAAAAGTGAACCGAGGCTTTTTTACAAGACTGTTTTTACTTGGTTTTTATTTGACTCAAAAATTGGGATTTGCATCGATTTGTCACCTAATGTACTCTAATTTCGACCATCGCAGCACTATTTAAGGTTTTTTTTTAATTGTTAAATAGCGTTTCTAATTATTGTTTCGATATTTAAATCAGTCATTAATTAAACATCACAGTTAAGTTCAAAATCAGTATTTATAATTCAATTCATATGGTATTTAAAACTGTATGAAAATTGTATTTAAGATCCATAAAAATACTATTCGCATCTATTTATTTATAATTTTTTATAAAATTTGTGATAGTGTAAAATTTTTCTAGAAAATTTAAAATACAAATTTTTTCAGCAGATTAAAATTAGATGTTGGTGTTATCTTTATTATTAATTATCTTTATTTTCATAATTATATTTATTTTTATATGCATTTCTCGACATTTTTTTTTTTTTTTGCTCCTCGTTTGAAAATAGATGCATTTTTTTATTGATAAGGGGAATCTTATATTAAGTACAATTAATTATAAAATTTGGCGTTTAGACCCAATAAAATTATATTATTTATATTTATTAATTTTTATTAAGATTATTAATCAAAGTTTTAGCGCCTAAATAATAATTTTTCTATAAACATCTATAGTTATACGCTGAATACAATAATTTCTTTTAATTTTTAAATCAATAAATAATTGTGAACTAGTCAGAAATTTATGCAGAATTCACATTTTACTTTAAAAACAATTTCTTTGTTCCAAAATATTTACCGTTAAGAAATGAGGCATTAAAATGAATTCAGTTCCTTGCTTAAAAATAATGTAATTTTATTCTGAAATATTTTAAATACCCTTGAAATGCATAAAATGTTTTCTACTACAGAGCATAAATTATTAGTGATTTTCACTCAATCATTTTTAATTCCTTTAAGATTTACCCGTATTGCCGACAGCAATTTCTTTAGAAAGAGAAGAGTTTTCACAAGTTTTTTTTTTAATCCCAGAGAAAAACAAACACCCATTTTTTATGTGCTTGAGTGGGTAAAGAAAAAATTGGGTCAACCTATTAAATGTAAAGGAATTTATTGAAAAGAAGGCTTATAAAAAGTTGTAATGTATTTGTAACAGAAGTGACATTTGAAGGCATTTGCTGAATCGGAAGTCTTTAAAAGAAGTGTTTTCTATTAGTATTAAGTGAAGCATTAGAACTTTAAATAGCGGAAAAGAATGTGTTTTTCATTTGTTATACAAATATAACACGGTACTTCATTTTTATAACTCTTCTTACGATTTTTTCCTTCTTTTTTTCAATGCTGCTTCAAGCACATTTGCATCAACGCAATAACGATGATAAAAACTATTTTCTGAATGTTAAACGTATTTATTTTCGGTTTACAAGTTCATTTACCAAATATTGAGATAGGTTTCTCTCCCTCTCTCTCTTTCTTTTTCAGATTCTTAATCTTAATTATAAAAACTGTTATTTCAAATTCATAGTGCTCTTCTTTTTCTGAATTTTCATGCCCTTCGCCATGTCTAGTTAATTCTGGAATCTGAAACATTAATAATATCATGATGTCTTGCATATTACATGCAAGTTTATGAAGTGTTAGACTTGCATAATTACATTGACATTCAATTTGGGAGATGTATTAGCTTAGAAATTTGAACCGTAGTCGGATGACGAAACAATACCTCAGCTGGTGGTATTCCCTTCAAATTTCCATGTCATTTTAGATGGAGAATGTTTAACACTCGACATCAAGATTAGCGCGTCAGGTCGTATGCATGGCGAATTTCTGGCAGAATCGAGTCTCATGTCTGATAACCTCTGAGACAGAAGTTGTGGTCTTTCCACTATCTTACAGCTATTTCCTATAATATGAAATTAGGAAATAGCAAAAGTTATTGCTGGAAATAATGATGACTCAAAGGATGAAGTCGAAAAACGAATTTCGAAACGAGAAATATCGCTATTTTAAAATAAACGACAATACATATTCACAACGAATAATATAATGATTTATTCTGTTTTATAATAAACAAGAATATATATCTACGTTGAATAACATAATGATTCAGTTTGCCATCAAAAACTTTCAAGAAAATGGAAGTTTTAAAATAATAATGGAATAATTTATAAATTAAGGTTGAATTAGCGCGTCGGAATTAGAAATCCTTTGCATAAATTTGTTTTTTAGTAGAGGGTGGATAATACTTTTTCTCAAATTACTAATTTAGAGATATTCAAAGCTTCACAACCGTGCGAAATAATATTAGATTTTATAATTTTTTGTGAATGCATATTTTTTTCTTAGCTATCTTTTAATCTACATTTTGAAAAATAATTAAAAATTTACTTTTTAAACTTTTTAAACAGATATTTAATTGATTCTGGTTCATGACTATTTTAACGATAATGCATTTCAAACTAAATATATTTTTTAAATCATAGACTGACAGCATCAAATTATTGCATAGAAATTTTTTAGGCTTTGGTTTTAATTTTTTCTTCATTATTTTTACGTTACTGTCATTTCATTCTCTAATTAGTACAATCAAAAACATTCTCAAAATACATTCTCATTCTCAAATTAGCGACGTGTAAATAGATTGACTAAAACTCTTTACGAAAATAAACATTCACAGTGATCTCAGTGATAAATTTCACTGTTCTGATAAGCATCCAGCAAGTTCTGCGACTTGGCAAAATGGCAACGAACCAACGACTTTAAAGAAAACATGTTGATTTAAACAGCAGATTACTAAAACAACCGTGACAGAAATTTCAGAAACATTTTGCTCTACTGAATTGTAATTGATCTCATGTTTTCCGAACAATTTTATAGTAAATAATATACAGAATATAAACTATGCAATATTAATGAAGAATGGTGTAACTTTAAGATTCGGCTTGATGTCAGAAATTACGCATGAAATCAAGACTAAGTTCCAATCACAATTTTAACTCTCTCATTCCTTAGATCATTCAAGTTCAAGTGCCATAGATTACTGAAATGTTCTAGTTCCTTTTTCCAGCCCTCTCAAAACCTGTAATAACAATTCGTGTTCTTAAGGGCTGATTTATAAAAGAGATCCTCACTTAGCTAACAGTTATTAACTAAATATATTCTTGAACATCCTTTCGGGTTTGTTAGAAAACCTCTCTATCCTTCAAATCTATCTCGGGGAACATCTCTAAAGGACAAAGCTCGCTCTACAGGTATTCAATCAATCACATTTAACGAGAAATGGAGTAAGTTTCGCTGTAATAACCAAGCATCTCCAGCGTTCCCATAAAAAATAATTCATGAATATATTACAAAATGATAGGTTCCTTCTTTATATAATACAAAAAGTTATTGGCTATGCTCAATACATTTGTAATAAATTCTCTAAACGTTGGGGGCTTTTTACTATTTATAATAATAATTTATACGTTAAGAAATAGTGAAGAAAATGCCGCATTGAAATTTCGCGATGTTCGGCCAGTTTAAAAAGTAAGATTTAAAAAAATTAAAGGGATGACTTTTTAGACGTCATTTCATCATATACACTCAAATTCCCCCTGAATATAAATACATTGTTTATAATTCAGTCAGAGACTCATAACAGGCACCTGTCAGTATTGATATTTTTGGTTTTCATTAACATTGACCGATATCCATTTCCCCGATAAAAGAGATATGCCATAAAAATGAAAGACGATAATGATCGGAAAAGAAATTAATTTTTCAAGGCCACCATGATTGTTTCAAATACTTCATCACCATAACAATTTTGTTAAATAAAATCCTCTCTTATAAAATGAATTATTCAAGCATTAAATGGGCTTTATCTGACAAATAATCTTAATTAATGGTTGTGATTATTTATCAGAACGTTTTATCGATGATCAGTAATATTACAGAAGCTATGTAATAAAATCTCCTGAGATATTATGAGAATGTTAAATAACTGATTTATTCAGTGAATATAATTTTTCTTCTTCCTGTAGACATTACTGAGAAGGATAATGTCAATATTAATCCAACACGAAATGGCAAAGATCAGAGACAAAGCATCGTTTGTTAACCCGGAAAAGACTGATTTAACACGGAGCCAAGCCCAACAGACGACGTCGGTCATCAAAAATGTCTTGTGTACTTCCACTGTTCCTTAAAACGTCAAGAATTGTGTTAAAATAGTGCGTTACTTTTAGCAAAACTAATTCTAGACTTATTGCATAAGTGCTTGATATTCTTATGGAGTGTAGTTCTTGTGATATAAGTCCCGGGATACCGAAATATAATAATATAATGCGACTAATTCTTGATTATACGAGGGCGGATGATTTTTTGTTTTTTCCAAAATATTTGTTTTAAAACTTCTTCATTTACAAATAACATTAAAAAAACCTCATTTTAAAAAATTAAACAAATATTAAGTGATGAAAATCTATTGTTTTCCAAGTCATAAGTATTGGCACAGCCCTTGCCGTAAACAAAAACTATTCAAAAGCCTTTTAAACTGACTTGTTTCCTTTATCTATCATTTAAATAATTATCCGCAATTACCTCAGTACCTAATTCTGCGGGTAATCTGGACTTTATTTCTTGAAAGTCGAACTATTGGATGTAACTACTTTACAACTTTTATTATATTTATTTACAACATTATTAGTCAATATGTTTATTTGAAAATGAATAAAAGTAAGAAATCGTAACATAATTATATGATGTTTCCGTATTACATATTTAATATAATCGAGTGGATTTCTGAACCATACACTATACCAAGCGTCCCATTTTCCAACTAGATGGCTTTTCCTACAGTTGTATTAAGGTATCCAAACACGTTCGGAGGACTTTTTGTGAATATGTACGTATTGTAAAAGTTGTATGCTCTATTTTGAAGCAGCATGTGATTTTGAGAATGGTTTCGTTTGTTATTTTAACATACCTTTTTCAAAGTTATATTAGGGCTACTTTGAGACTGACCACGAAATTTCGAACCTCGGTCAGATAACAAAGGTGACAATTGAAATGGCAGCCCCTCTCCAAACTTCCTCATCACACCAGCGAGAAGACATTTGGCCTTACTGGATTTAGCGTGCACTAGATCTACTAACATGAGGGTTCTTCGTTGGAATCGGATCTTGTACCTCCCGGCCCTGAGGCTGAGATCTTACCACTAGGACACAACGGCCCACGTGAGTTGGAAGTTCGGTCCTATGATAAGAACGACCCTCATACTATCAACCCCGCTCTAAACCTCCGCAACACACCAATTATAGGAAGTGAGAACCTTAACATAAAATTTCGCGTGAATAGGATCCTTATGCAACATGCATGTTTAATGGATTTCAAGGTTTCAAACCTAGAGGTCTACGATCTCGGAGGTAATATTTTATCATTATACCACCATCGTTTCCCGAATTAGGAAGTCATATTTTGAAATTCAATGAACTTTCATATTTTAATTAATATTTTATAAAGCATGATATTTTTCGTTATAAATTTGAACTAGGAATTTCAAAGCGGTAACTGAAGGGAAAAAAATTCTTTTTATTATGAGATTGAATATTCAAATTGAAATAACACAAGAATTAGGGTATAAAATAAAATATTATTCATTAGTTTCAGTCTCATGTCATGAAAGGACTCTCCACAAGAAGATACAAAAAGAATACAAATATCCGTTGTCTAATATCACTGTATTTTAATCTTTTTTCACAAACATGACAAAGAATATTAATCTTTCAAAGTCTCTACTCCAACCAATGACATTCACAGTGAAAGAATTTGGATTATATAGTAGTGCCTGACAATAAAATAGTCTTTTCTAACAGAAAAGATACCTAAAAGAATAATTTGGTCTAAAGGGAAACATAGAAGAGAAAAAAATATTTTCTAAATTTGCTTAAAGAACGTTTATAACAAAAAATATTTAAAAGATTATTAATATTTTTGTCCCAGAAATTTATGGGGACAATATTTCAAAATTTCTTTCACAGTGAGTTTCCTTCTTTAAAAGAGGAAAATTTTTTCTCCGATTATTTTTTTAAATGTGAAATACCAATCTATGCTAACCCATCGTGCATATAAATATGGTGTTTGTTAAATCTGGAGTCGATGGCTAAAATTCTTACCAGTGGCGTGGTGAGGAAGTTTGAAAAGAGGGTGCTATCTCCTGTTTTTTGGAGAATGTCTGCAATCTGACCTTGATCTTAATTTAAATTCTATTCCAAACTAGCTTGTTTGTGTTTCAAAATGGAATTTCAAAGAAACTTATCTAATGAGAAATCAATACTTAAGTTCGATTGTATCGAACGATTTTATTGATATTCCCGATATATTGATACTTAAGTATTGATTTTATCAAATATATTTTCTATCAATTTTTTCATCCAAACAAAAAGAATTAAGTATTATCAGCAATTATAAAGCCCCAATAATTGAGAGCAGAACAAAAAGTTAAAGAATTACTTGATAAACTCTTTCGGAATTTCTGGAATTTAAAATTACTTGGATTACTACATTTTGAGAATTACATGAATTATTACATTTTAGAATTATGTAAAGTACTACCTTTTTACAATGACTTAAATTATAACTTTTTTTGAATAATACGACTTTTTTTAGAATTAATATTAAAAAATATTCGATTTTTTAAGAATTACTTGAATTACTATGTTTTCGAATTGCTCGAATTTTCTTAGAATTACTTCATTTATTTTGGAATTGTTGCACTTTCTTAGAATTACTTGATGTAAACTTCTATCAAACATTTTACAAACTACTATGTATCATTATTACCTCATAAATTTTCCTTCCTTTCCTTTTCCTTTTACATGAGACAAAGCTCCAAGTATTTATAAATAATGCATTCATGCAAATACATTCAGCATTGGCCTTTTATATCAAAATGTAATGAAAAGATAACGACATATAAAATACAAATTTTGTAAGAAAATTATTTTTAACCAATTATCACGACAAATGAAACTGGAACATTTTAAATTAAAATTTTCTATACGTTTTAAAATATTTTGCGCATGAGAGACAGAAATTAGAATATGAAAAGTGGTTTTTATTTCACTTTCTCCTCACTGCCTGTTATAGTTTTCTCAAAATTTAATAAATCAATTGCAGAATATTTATGTTTATAAAAATCCGTCCAACTAACTTTATTTAATTCATTTTTACTGTAAAAGGAATTAAATTTGCGAGAATGCATTTGTCACTAAGCAAATAATTACTGGAAGCGTATACTCATTTCGTATTCGAAACTTAAGAAAACAGATTATTCTCTGTGGACAACACAGATATCTAATTAATCTGTCTCCCAAAGTGAATTTGATAGAAGGTGTAAACATTCTACAAACCATTACAACTTCTTTCCACTCGTGTCAACAAGGCAAAATTCTAATTAATTTTGGTTTTTACATATATTTTTTAATGTTGCGGATTATCGGAATTGTGCTTAGCAAAATTCGTAAAACTAACTGCATTCAATTCTAAAATGCATTAATAGCATTCAAGCAAATGAATAATTAATTGCAAAACTTAATAAACAACCTTCTTTTAAAACGGGTGAAAACTGTAATTGTTTTATCAAGATATCCGTTTACATTTATTAAACAATCAACAGAAAATTGCGTCAAGAGATCTGAATTTAGTTGAAATAAATAGGGTTCGATAAATCATTACCACTTTGTTTGAAGAATTACGATCCTGAAATATTCCTTAATACTTTCAAAGCTACAGACGAGATATCTCATCTTTCATGTATTTCTAATTGGAACCCTTAAAAAGACTATTTTATTTCTATTTTAATACAGTCATAGCTAAAAATGAATTAGATATAAACTTTATGAAAGACAAATACAAAATATCTATGGAATTATCTGAAAGACGAAATATTTTGTCTGTAGCGTTGAAAGTGTTATAATCTTGCAGAAATATCAATTACCCCATTCAATAATAACTTTTATTTAATAATTTGAAATATATTATCGGTTCAAAGTCTGATATATCATAACTTTTTTGCATATCACCATATAATATTTAACAGATTTTTCGTGGTTAGTATTTTCTTTGGTAGTACGGCAAAATATAGCAAAGGTATAATTCAAAATGGCAAACAAATAAATGATCTTAAAATTTTTCAATAATTAAAATTTCAGTTAGTTCTCCATGTTAATTTATATTAACAATCCATCAAAATATTATTTCAGTTCGTTTATGTCTTTAAGAATATTAAAGAGTTGCAATTTGGTCATTACGATAAAATTTTAGATAAAAATGTATTCCGTATATTTCAGAAATATTTATATCATTTATGCGAAAATGATTATTTCTTTTTTTATGAAATTACTCAAAATGATTGAGAAATATGTTCATAAGTAAAGCAAATGAAAATTTCTTATTCGTTTAGTAAAGTTTGATAACGAAATAGATGGCATATTCATTATATATATTTTTTAATCTAAGAAGAGTAATTTGTATTTTCTTTCCCTATGTTTTATTTATTTACAATTTTTATAGAGTATACCTGAAAGGTTGCCTTTGTTTTAGAATTAAATAATTTGGGATTTAATTGAATTGAAAACTGTAAAGATCTTATACCAAGGTCCAAGGAGGAGTGCAAGAAAGTATCACTCTAGCAAGTAATCATTGCAATCATATCGATTCAAAGTACGAAACGTTCTCAGTACAGAAATGGTACTTATAAAAACTAAAATTTCCAATCATCATCTATAATGTGTCAACTAAAATAAATTCATATGCCTCACAGTTCATTTCTTAGAGCTCTCCAGTGTTATCAGTGTACCCGAAAACAGTGTACTTCGATTTGCCTTACAAGAATTAATCGCAAGGTGTAAGATCTAGTGAGTACGAGAAGGAATTATTCCTTTTCTAGTTAAAAATAGAATAATTGAAATTAATGACTGTATTATCGAAGTATTTCTAAAGAAAGCAAAAATTGCTTGAGTACAGTGTGAACGAGTCCCATCATACATAAACCATGATATGTCTAGTAGATAATATATTTATAATGTGGTAATAAGTTTTTCCAGAAAGCGGACAACAATAGATACAATCTTACAATAGATATTACCACTCGGAAGAGCTACTTAAGAATACTTTTGCCAGATCTAAAAATGCAGTATATGAGGGGTGGGGTGGAAGATAAGTAACAAAACTTAGGTAAGAACGGGAAAGTAGTAGGCATAAGAAAAAAAAAACAATTTTCAAATATTTTTTCAGTTGTATTAATATTAATAACACAATTTATTTTTATGACGAAAGTGCTACACTTGTAAATTATTAAACCTGCTTAATTTTTTTTTCTTTTTTTTCCTGGAGACACTTTTCAAGCAACAGTTACTATCACAGCCGAACATGCTTTAATCTCTACAAGTGGAATACAAGCAAGAATGCAGAGTGATAAATACGAATAAATTAAAAGAAACTCACTTCTAAGAAATTATTCGAGGTAACGTTTTTAAAAATCAGAAAAAAAATACCCAGAAAATATTTTTGTGCATTTATAATGAATAATTTAATTTGAGAAAGCAACAAGAAACTTTTTCAGACCAGATTTCTCTATAACTTAAATTATCACATCTGATTGAAAAAAAATTCTAAAAGCTCGCATTTAATTTAAATTCTTCATTTATTACGCAATAATTCAAAAAATAATAATTCAAATAATAATTCAAAATAATAATTCAAAAAACATGAAAAGAACATAATAAGTAAAGACAATTGCAGTTGTACATGAAAAGTGACTGAAGCACTTTAATTACAAATGATATCAGAGAAGTAAAATGTATAGAATTCTTTTTTTTAGTTTCGTTCATATAAACAAAATGCATAATTATCTCTGTGTGCAAAATTTTTTAGCAATAAACAACGAAAAAGTATATATTTTATTTCTCTATTTTTACAATGCTGAAATTCCAATGCCTAGATATAATATATAGAAAACTACATTACTCTACATAAAGTGTTGTCTAGTCGTTACCTTTCAAGATGTATTTGTGGAGTATCCGGATAAGTATCATCTTCAGAAGACGTGGAAGAAGAAGAATCACTTTGTGGATCAGAAGATTCCTTTACATCTTCCTTCAAAGGTCGCGAATTTTCCTTTAATCTACAAATACATCTTCGTTAGGTTCAGGGATATCAGGAAGATGAAATTAAATAATGCTTCTTTTACATTTAGATATGGCAATACAGATGTGTTTCTATAAAGTGTACTAACTTTTGAAATGGGCTGGAAATCTCAAATTTTCATCAAAGACATAAATTTGCAGAGTCGGTAAAGTTATCGTCATGTGAAATGGCGTTAGAAATTTCCCATGTTATATGAATTTTTTGAAAATGATTCACCTGAACCATTTAATTGATACATATATTTTTTATTTGAAATTCCTTCGTTTACCTGACATTTTTATTTGTAAACAGTTTCTAGAAAAAAAAACTTTTTAATCGTCAAGGCTTTTTAACAAGAACATACTTTAAGCTTCCTTGTTTCGCATCTATATCAAATTATTGTTTATGTGTTATTTTTGGATGAACAACAGTACCAAAAGTCGATGTGATATGCTATGTAATTTAAGTGCTATCGGATTTTTGCGCATATTGGATATGATTTTCATCAAAATTGAAATGTGACATCTGTAAAAAGGGAAAATGGCTTGATGGTTTCATATGTTGATAAGAACACGATTCTATATATAGATTGTTGATAATATATTGATCATTCCACGCGCTGGTGATGTCAAAAAGGTGTTAATAGGTAGAGAAATTTATCTTATGAGTTCTTTGCATTTCAGATATTTTTAAAAAGCTCAATATACATTTATTTATTTCAAGTATTATCAGCACATTAGCCCATGTCCATGAGGCCTACAACTCTGCCTTGTTGTTTTGTTTCAAATCATCTATTAGTAACAATATTCCTTTCATAAGTTAGTGAAACACTCGGCACTGTTATTTTAAAGTTTTAAAAAAATTACTTGCCTATCAAACATGTATGAATTGATGCAACTGTTATTTAAAACATTCAAGCAATTACTTAAAGGAAAGTTAGAAATTATAGGTTTTTTTAAATTTTAGTACCTAAAAATCAAATACGTTTGCTCAGCTATTAAAATATCTACAGCAAAAAAACATTCATGAATAACTATCACAAAGACTTTATTCATCTCATAACTATCACAATTTATTCCCAATAAATTAAAAATCGAAATAGTTTCTTCTTTCGAAAAATTTAAATAATTTGAAAATTAGTTACCAAGAATCAACTAATGTTATGACGTATGAAAATTTAATGCTAGGAACATATTATTAAAATTTTATAAATTAAAAAGTAATCCGTTATAATTTTACAATAATTTTGCTTTATTTTATTCTGCGTTGATTGTTTTTTTAATAAAAATTACTAATAAATTACAAACATTAATTATTAACAAACAAAAAAAACATTAATTATCAACAAAAATTAATAAAAGCATGTTGAAACTTTGTAAATTTAAAATTGAAGACTGGAACTTTCTAAGGAAATCTGATTTAATAATTTTCGTTTATCCCAAAATCAAATTTAAATATTAATGAAATGCGCATTTACTAAATTATGAAATATTATTAATGTTATCATGAATTTATTAATTTAAATATGAATATTTTGTGAATATTTTCTAGAATTATTGGCTAAATTTATTTAGCATTCATTTTATAGAAATAAAATGAATGCAGAAGGCGTAATTGCATGGATAATACATGTGTTATGTTTGTAGCATCTGCAAGTTAATTTAAATTACTTTGATGATCTTTACTAAACAAGTATATTTATATTCACTTCATTAAAAAAGTTAATTGCAAATTATTAGTTCAATAAATTTATAATTCATCTAACTCTTTTCAAATTTCATCAGTTTAAATTTGAATTTGAATTTTTATTGTTCCTTCTCTTATTATCTTTAACTGTTCTTAATTAAAATCCATAAAGGGCAGAAGTTGAATTTTTTTCTGTTTGAAATGTTTAAGTTTCGTATGGTTAATAGAATAAAGAATATATTCTAATTTCGTTCTTCGGCATTGAAATGTGAAAAACATTTAAATAATACTGAAATATTTTTTTAAAAGGCAATCTCCTAAGAAATGTCTGAAAGATGCATTTAAAATAATGATAAGCACTTTAATTCGAAAGGTTAAAAATATTTTGATTGCATCATTTTTATGATAAAATGTTTACTGTAAGATGGCGTTCAGTTTCTGTAGCGGTATGGGACGAAAATCTTGACGATTTTCTTTAGAATTAATACTTGCAGTAAAGCTACAAAAAATGTGCTTAAGTAGTTTATGAAAAATGTTACTAAAATATGTTACTGCTCATTTATAATGAGAGCAGGAAAAATGTATTTTGAGACTTTTTCCGTTAATGATCTTGTGACTTTTTTGGGCCAACATGGGGGAATTTGGCGTAGTGCCAACAGGATTCCCTACTCAAAGAGAAAAAATGTAAACAAACGTGTGATAGGAAGTAAAGCTTTTTCGTGATTTAGTCCCAATTCTTTAAATGCTGAGGTTTTGCTACGAATCGATAAACAAGTAATACCTCGCTAACCCTATATTATGTGTATGGGGGTGGAGTGGGGGCTTTCGGTCTATCAAGAACTGATTGTTGCGTTCTAACTCTTATTCAATATCGTTCGATTTGTTGCTTAAGATGTTATTGCAATTAATTCCAGCTGTGAAATTTATTTTTAAGATTGACAAAACGATTATCAAAAATATCCTCAACATTATAGCAACGATTATAATAAAACATTTTTCGAAGCAAGAAATGAGACTGACAAAAATACATTATGCTTACTCCTAAATTGCATATAATTTCAATCACAGTTGCATAGATATTTATAGAAGAATGTAATAAAGGTTTTAAAAAATCAAATAATTCTGAATTTATTTTTTAAATCAATTTTTATGCTCTTTTCCTTAATTTATTTAACAAAAAGTCTTTAAGACATACAGTCCAAAATGTACAAAATGCAATAAAATATAATAATGATAACACAGGTCAACAGTTTTTGCTTTGATTTATTTTGTTTGATAACGGGAAATTTTTAACAGATATTGGTTATTTTCTGTATGCTGGTTACAAATATGAAACTTGATTTTTTCTATCAGCTCTATTTTTATAAAAAAGATTCAGGCCGACTAAATTAGGAAATATTTAATAGGACAGGATATTCTTCGAAAACAGGAATTACATGAAAAGGAAACGAAAGAGCATCATTCTTGCACAAGAAATTAATTCATGATTAAAAGGATAACATCCCGAATATCTTACCTTAAAAAGAATTAAGTCTCATAAACACCAATAATAATTTGTAAACTTAAAATTAATTAATTATCTCTATGATCAGGAAAAGGAGCTACATGAAATATACTTGTCCTTTGCACTTATTAGACAGTAGATCCAAACATCACGAGATTAAAAAAAGAGTGCCCTACTGCAGAAAACATGGTTCTTGAGAAAAGAAAAAAAATCATGAACCTTAATTGGACAATATAGAATTATCATGCCTCCTGCTTCATATGGTACTATAGATGGTGAAACAGTTGATGACAGAACAAATACTCTTAAACAGGATAGCCATTGCTATGAACAAAAAATTCATAGAATGAATACCAAAAAACTGAAAGCAGGAATTTTCGATGACCCTCAAATCAGGCAGCTCATAAAGGAAACCACATTTCGTGCATTCTATAAATGTGATAAGCGAAAAGTATGCATCTCATTTGTCCTTGTTGTCAAGAGCTCTCTGAACTACCACAAAGCAGAAAGATATGTTGATTTAGTTAACAACATGCTTAACAGTTTCAGAGACCTTGGTTATAATATGAGTAAAGGTTCATTACCGACGCAGTCACTTAGTCTTTTCCCTAAAAATCTTGGAAATACTAGAGAAGAAAAGATTGATAACTTCACCAGCACAATGAAAGACTGATATCAGAATTTAATGGAATTTTCATGCGATATCATATTATTGCTGCTATCTTCAAGGGAAGTGTTTAAATGAAACTCATTCAAGAATTAATAAGTAAAACGCTTTTGGAATACAACCTTTTTGATTCTTCTGATTTCTTATTTTGAAATAAGGTATGTAGACTTACATGTGTGATGCTGAGTGTTTCATACCATCAATTGAAATGTTTTAAACTATTTTTGAAGTAAAAGCTTTTTTTTAATGGAGAGCCTACATCACAAGTATATTTTAATAGATTAATACATGCAAATTATTTTCAATATCCTACTTATAAGAGCTGACGAGCAAAATCTAATTTCATATTTGTTTTCTATGAATAAATTACAAACAAATTCAATAAAAAAACTTTTGAAAACATGTATATATAAATGAGTAATAAATAAATACATGATGATAAAATATATTTAAGAAAGGATATTATATTTTTAATTAATAATTTAATTCTTCAGAATTGCAAATAAGCTTCTATTGGCAATATAGGTTTTTAATAACAAACAAATAGTATATTGAATTTAACATAATTCCATCCATAACAAAGTTAAAATAAGGTAAATTATAAGGTGAAATAAAAGAAAATTAAATAAAAATTAAGAAAATTATAAAACCAAGGAAACAAAAAAGACAGTTAAACCCTAAAACAGAGCTTTAAAAATTTGATACTTTAAAATATTTTTCAGAAAAATTCCTTCAAAGAAGAATAACATCTAAGTAAATGATATTTCAACCTAGATTAGATTTACTGCAATACTGGTACCAACTCTCAAAAGATAAAAAAAAAAACGAAAGCTCTATATTTTTATAGAATTGCTGAAATTTTATTGCTTCATTAATAATAGTTCAAAGAATATTAAGGTCCTCACCTTTCAGAGCTGGAACAGTGATTTATCTCTGGAGCGGTTGTTGGTTTTTCTAAAGCGGCCACGAGTACTTTCACCTTCGGCCACCTGGCCCTTGAAGAGGGAAGCAAAAAGAAATTTCCATTTCATAAATGCCCTTCGGATTTGTAGAATAAAATAAAGTTTGGATCCTTCGCTTTGGACTTCTTTTGAAAACCATTTATTCCCCTAAAAGCCCCATATTGATAGCTAAAAAAAGCGCAAGTGGTATAAGCGCTAAATCGGAGTAAACGGAAGCAGTTTCAAAGTTATGATAGTTGAGCAAATACTCTTTCAAACTCGTTCCTTTAGCCATAGCTATTTACCAGAATTATTCCTCCCACTACAAAAGAATCTGTCCCAAGGAGCAAATTAGATAAATCATCGAGTGATTAATCGTTTATTAGAAACTTTTGTGGTAATTTGGGATGTCGACACTATCATTTTGACCGTCTTCATACAATTTCATCTAAAAGGGTCATCAGTCATAGACTCCCCTCCCTCCTTCGAAAGCGGGTTTAGAATTAAAAAAAATGAATTACCGATAGCTGAATTATATTTAAACGCAGATTCAACTGTTTGCATTCAAAGCTTGCAAGTCAGGAATCGTACAAACAAAGCGTGGGAAATAAAATAATAAATGTGAGCATGGAATCAAATCAAGAATTAATTTTCTTCGTATCTGAACAATTGATTTTGCGGTTTCAATTTTTTAACTTTATCATTTAAAAAATACTGAGCAATGTAGGAGAAATCTGAAATCAGAAACAATTTTTTAAATCAGTAATTCGCAAATGAATGAAAAAAAAAACATGGAATCGATGAAAATGAAACATTTTTTTTTTTTACTTGTTGTGATGACAGAATTAATATTAAGTTAATTGACAAAAACTAAAAATGATAATATATTTTACAAATTAAAACAACTGGCAGTTTTGTGTTTATTGGAATGATCCATGACGTTGAGAAAATTACTGATAGGTTTAATGGCTTACAGAAGTCTACTGTTTCATCTTTCTTTCATACAGGAGCTCGGATGTCAAAAAATGAATTACATTTTTCCAACGACAGTAACAATATTTCTGTTATTCATAGTCTATAACGCAGTCAGAAATAGTACTTAAAGCTAAGCTAAAACAGCCTTCTCGTCTGAATGGACGACCCATAGAGCATACTCTCATATTAGCCTTATTCCTTACAAAGAATTCTTCTACAACCATTTGAAGATTTCAGTTGTAAACTGCACAATAATGAATTATGTTTTCTAAAAAAAATCGGTTCTAAGTGCTTGTTTTTATTTTTATTCGTTTATGAGTGAGTGATTTTTAAAGTTGCTTGTTCCGAATATATAAATCATTGCGTATTAAAAAAAACTTGAGTTTTATATTATGCTGAAATTTAGAAAATACATTTTTGATCAAGATCTAGCCAAATCAAAGAAATATAAACTGATCGATTTCATTATTAATTAATAATATAATATAATAAAACTTTAACTGAATCATATTTGAATTATACGTCAGAAGTTGAAACGTAGATTATTATCGCGTTTGTTCCGATTCATAATGAGTGTGATACGTTTTTCGATTTGTAAAATATTTCGAATTTACATTTTCACTTTCAAATTTACATGAGCTCCGTTAGGAAATGCTTAATATTTCCAAAATCTGAATCCCTACTTGATTTGATTTTAATGGCCCAAGAAATATTTTGCTCGAACAATTTTGAGCCTATAGAAATAGTCTATATGTCCGATATTTTGAGATGTAAGGTGATAAAAAACTTTCATAACACATTGTGCGTGTTTTACGCAAAGCACTTATTTTACACTTATATCAAACTTATTTGGAGCTTCAACGCAAAGGAAAAGTGAAAATTAATATGAATAGTATTTCATTTTGATTGGATGAACATGAAGAAATATTATGCCCAAGTACAAGTCAGTATTCACCTATTAATGCAGAAACCATGTTAAAAATAATCGACATGATTATTTTCTTTATTTAGAGATAAGAATAATAATTAGAATTAAAGAGAAAAAGTTCTGGCATTTAAATAAATTAATATCCTTTCATTAAAGATGGTATATCTTTAGACAGACACCCCCGGGGGGCACCTTGAAATGAGGATGAGATGCTTTGGGTATGGTGGTTGGATCTCACCAACCCGGTGAGTACAATAGGTGGGGGGGCACTGGCCATCCCATCGTTGACGGGACGTACTTATTACTGAGAGGGTTGTACCGTGGCCGGTGATGGCTATTAGGACTCAACCACAGTAAGCGGCGGTCTTGCGAGGTTTTATACGCGCGCCTTAGGGAGGATCAAAGGACTGTAATATATCTTTAGACAGAGTAATTAATAAAATAATTAATATCGAATGCACATGTTCATTCCTATAAATACACAATTATTTTAATTGCACTTAAAAATCCTAATTTTATTAAAATCGAACAGACAGAAATGATTTTATTACTAACATTTTCGATCATAAATTATTATTTTCTTTAGTTATCTGAAACAATAAAAGCGTGCAATCAAGCAAATAGAAACCGTAAAAAATAATCTATATCGTAAATAATCAAAACCGTAAAAAATAATTGACCCTTATTTATTTAATTTAAGGATAGGAATAATAATTAAAATTAAGGATAAATCTTCCAGAATTTAAATAAGTTACATAGCCGTAAAATAATTTTCCTTTAATTAAATATGATATATCTTTAAAAAGATTAATTAAATAAATATCGAATGTGCATTTACATTCCATTAAACGCACAATTAATTTTAATTTCTCAGAAAAATAATTGTTTTATTAAAATCAAATAGACAGACATGATTTTATTACAAATGTTTCAGTTCATAAAATATTATTTTCTTCAGTTATCAGAAACAATAATAGCAGCTTACCATGAGTCTAGAAACCAGGCAAAAAAATCGATATCTAATTATTTGCATGGTTGAAGGACAAGAATACGCAATAGAATAATTGAAAAAAATTCTAGAAAATAAAAAATTTACATATCTATAAATCAATTCCCTCACATTAAAGATGGAATATCCTTAAAAAGAATAATTAAAAAAATAATTAATATCGAATGTACATTTTCTTCCCAGTAAACATACAATTATTTTTAATTGCACTCAAAAAGAAATTTTTTATTAAAATCAAAAAGACAGAAAAGATTTAATTGAAATATTTCATTTCATAAAATATTATTTTTTCTAGTTATCAGAAAAAATAATAATACCCAATCATGCGATCAGAAAACATGTAAAAAAAATAATCGACTTGTAATTATTTGCTCGATTGAAGGATAAGAATAACAATTTAAATAGTTGAGAAAATTTCCGCTATTTAAAAAACGTGCATAACCATAAATTAATTCTCGTCCATTAAAGTTGGAATATCTGTAGAAAAATAATTAATATCGAGTGAACATGTCTCATTAAATAAAACTCACAATTATTTTTAATTGCAAGTAAAAAAGAATAATTTTAATAAAACTGAATGCTCAGAAGTGATTTTATTACAAATATTTCAGCTCTTAAAAAATTATTTTCTATAGTTATCTAAAAAAATAATAGCATATAAGTATTATTCATTCTAAGTAGTATTATTGAAAGCAATAATTTCAAAATTAATAAAGTATGATTAAAGTACCGAAAGTAAAAAACCGAAAAAAATATATAAATGTTTACAAGAACTTTAGAATATACGAAAAATTCTTAGGAGAGACTTTGAAACTAAATTGAAAATATATAAAAAAGTATACATAATTAAATAGAAAAGTGCAAAATATTAGGAAAAATAAAAATATCGCTTTGTCAGAAGTGAAACATTTATTACGATTTTAAAAAATACAATTGCATGTTTTTTCTCTGAATTGAATGTTAAATGGAGTACATCATTTTTAACTTTATTACTTTTCATTTTTATTACTTGATTTTCAAAACTGAATTCATTCAAAACCTTTTAAATTGTTATGAGTTTCCTGATTTAAATTTTATTCATTCTACCGCTTGCTTTCATTTGAACGCTTATTTTATTAAATTGCTTTACATTTAAATTTAGTTTTCTTTTAATTTAAAGACAACCAAATTGAAAACAAAAATGCATTTTAAATAATAATAACTAAGGTATGCATTATAAAATTTAATTATTAGAAAAAATTAAAATATAATTAGTGACTTGTAAATAATGAATAATAAAACGCATGTCAAATAAAAAGAGTTTATTTCTTTACACTGTAGTTTGTTTCATCAAAGGAGAAAATATTTTTATGCTATGAGATTTATCTTCAGAAAACGTGTAGGAGGAATAATAGTAATAAATATAAAAAAAGAGACAAAGGAATTTCATGTCATAAAGCATGAGAAAAATAATCGAAACCTTCAGAATACCAATCTCGAAAGTAATATTGAAAAGATAATTAGAATAGAGCAAATAGAAAGCGGATTAAAAAATAATAGTCTTGAATACCAGGAAATATGAAGAATACTCGAAAATATAAGAAATACTAGGAAATATTTTCAGGAGAAAATAACTTCTATTTCTATTAAAAATGGAGGAAATGGCAGCTTTTGTTTAATATCAAATCATCTTTTGATAAAAGCATAGGATTATTTATTAAGCATCATGGAATATTTTCTTTACTTGAGATTTTTTATGCTTAATGTTTCTTTTTATTCAGATAATATTCATAATAAAGCTAATGACTCTGCTTAGATAAAAGTTAGCTTTATGATTAATAAACTGAAAGACTGTAATCTTCATTAACATATCTGTTTTCCACTTAGGAGATTCATACAACTATGAAGATAATTTCGGATTTCAGTGCCATTTTCCAAATCACTTCTAAATACGAAAGGTTTGAAATGTACTTATTTGGTGATAGCAGTGCTACGTTTATTCCATGAATTAAGCATATAACTGTGAAAAATATTACAGAATATCGAATAAAATATTTAACAACTGCATAAAATTATTCAGTGTCAACTATTTATGTGGCATCGCAAATTCGGAGAAATATAGTAATTCTTTAAAATTTGATGAGATTTTATGATCAACCTTGATTCAAAAACGGAAAGGAGATTCAAATAATGTATAATTTATTTTCTTTTAGATAGATTAGAAGACCTAAGTATAGTACATTCATCAAATAATTTTTCTTTAATGCCGTCTAAAAGAACTCAGCAGACTTATTTATTTACAAAAAGAAACAGGGAGAATATTTTTAAAGTACATAATAAAAAAAATGGATGCTGGAAATTCAAAATGCTTGCAAGAGAAAGGAATGCCAAAATAAATATAGAAATAATATTAGAATATTTGTACTTTACTTTAAATATTATACTTTCTTTGCATGAAAGAGCCATTCTGAAATCATGACTTTATGTTGATTCAAAGTCTAAAGCAGATTTTATCCATTTATCTTAAAATATCAGTTAATTTCTATTCAACTTCGAATTAGAAATAACAAACAAATTTATCTTGAAATTGATTTAATATTAATGTTTATAAATTAAATAAAACTCCAATTAAAATCAATTTCCAAATCTATTTGCTTCAATTTTTACTTTTTTGTATAGAAAAAATATAATAATCGTTGAAAAAATTCGAACTGGAGACTTTAACGAATTTCCAAGTTTTTAACCCCCCTAATGAATCCGAGAAAAGTATTTTTGGTAAATGTCCGTCTGTCTGTGACAAAAATAACTCATAAACGCTTTTGGCTAGATGGATGAAATTTGGTATACTGTCTTTGCACCAAATTTGCATATTTCTGCCAAATTTTGAGTAAAATCTGCTCAGGGAAAGTCCGTCTTTTTGGTTGTTCGAATATAAGTTAACAGAATAATTAGAAAACTAAGAGAGTTAGATAGATAAAATTCGGTACACAGACTTAGTGTAGTGTAGACAGCTGCAGATTCTGAGAAAAATCCAACAAGGACCGACCATCCCTTGATCTGTGCTTTTAGAAAAATCTAAATACGATTATTCAAAAATTTGAAGTTTGGTATAGAATTTTGGTATATTATTTGTGCGGTATTTTTATGGGATTTTCAAATACATCAAATTTCTTATTTGATTTATACAAGTTTAGTTTCGTGTCAAACTTTTGTTTCAATCAGTTGGGAAAAACGCGTCTAAAACTAATTCGCTTTTCGTATACTATTAATCGCCAAATAACTCGCAAAGAATGGCATAATAGATTAATTAAAAATGCCAATTTCAAGTTGCAAGGTTAATTTTTTCTAACTATTGTAAGCAAATGCTAGGCAATTGCTTACAATTTACAAAAACTTTTATTAAAGAGCATGCGAGAAAGTTTTAGGGAAACCATTCAGGGTTAGTTTCTATTTGCGTTTCTCCTCTTAACCAATAATATAAGTTAGCAAAAATCAAAATATCTGTTTAGTAGATATTATGTACATATATAATCAAAAAAAAGGAGACATTCATTAGAAGTTCTTCAAACAAAAGAAATAATTTTGCTGTGAATAAAACATTTAATCCAACATTCTAAAAGTGTTTCGAGTATCGCTAGAAGAGAAAAGAAAAAAATGTTTATGGATTTCATCTTCCATTTTTTAACCTGAGCAAAAATAGCAGTAATGATTTCTTTGAAATACTTGAATTGATTCGATCTAGTTTGGAAAATTTTAACAAAAGGGGAAAAAATATAAACCTGTCAGTCAAAAATGTTATTACGTAATTAAAGCTAGTTTAGAAAAAAAATTCGAAAAGTTAGTTGGTCTGCATATATTATTATGAATGTGGAGAATATAAATAACGGTTAGTTAAAGCAAGAAACAAGTTTATCGAATGTACATTTTCGTTTAATTCTAATTTTAGAAAAAAGAGCATCAACAATAAATGGCAACAATCACCAAAAATAGTAATAATTTTACAACTTAATTTCTTATACTAATTCTTCAGTTTATAATAGAACGAATACATCTGACAATGGATATAATGACTTTGAACCCCCAAATGATAAGATCGATCCACTATATTACTTTCCAAATTTACATCGCACATTAATGAATGAAAATGCTTCATTTGAGTTGCACAAATTATCATGATATAAATGATACAAAATACGAGATATATAAAGTGATCATGTGAATAGCTTTGAACCGATTACTTTGATCCATAATGACTTATCTCCAAACAATGGAGAATGCTAGCTGAATTGGGATGTCAGTCGTAGTATTCTCCCAATTCAAAATAGGTATCTGCCATAAAACAGCGAGTAAACAAAGATATTTTAAAGATATTGCTGAATGGGGTCAAAACTAGTGTTGTTATGTTATGGAGTTCTGATGAAAACAGTATTGTTATATTGTGAGAGTTATATTGTAAACAGTATTGCTATATTAAGAGAGTTATGTCGTAAACAGTATTGTTGTGTTAGAGTTATGTTAAGAACAATTTTGTTCTGAGAGTACGCTCAGCGAAGTTCAAAGCTCAGCCAATAGAATGCCTTTGTTTCGTTTAAATATTGTCAATAGGAGTAACTTAAACAAAACAGAGGCTATTTATTCAAAGCTAGGAAATAAAGCAAATATTGTGTTTGAATTAATTTTCACCCAGTTCTTAAATTAATGATTCAATTCTTTATCACAGTAAAATCCTTATACATTTGTTGATTCCTTGCAACAATTTGAAATATTTTTAAAAAATAAATAATAGAAATATTGATCTTGAATATCGAGCCTTATAGAAGAGGTTTCACATTTAATGATACAGTAATGGTCAATGGAGATCTGCGTGGTTGTCTCACGCACGCCCATGCTCTCCTTCCAAATATATCTATTTGCTGGTCCTTAAAGAGCGACGGAATATAAAATGTTATCCCATTGCAATGAGTTCTTATAACAAGTTGGTCAATTAAATTGATTAACCTTTTATAACAGTGTCATTTGCCCATTTGGAACTGAAAACCACTGTATTAGTATTATTACACTACATTCCCAATAATGATAATAAAATGCACTTCATATTGTTTTTCATTCAAATATAATCGTTCCGTACGCTCTTTATATAATCAATCAAAATTACATTTTTTGAAAAAAGCATCATTTGTCCAATTTAGATGGGCAGACACATAATAAATATGAGAATGTTTTAATTGACGATTAGGATCAGAAATCTTTTGAAAATAGTATTCTTAAATAATATTCTCAATAATGATAATAAAATACGCTTCATATTGTTTTCCATTTCAATATAAATTCTCCAATTATATTCTAAGAATACAACTTATATAATTTATAAGAATTGATTTTGAATGTAAGCTATATCTGTCTTTATTTATTTCGGTAACACAACATAGATTTTTCGCCAACAATTATTTTAAGTTGCAGGCATTATATATAGAAATGTTTTACCATAATTTTAGGGAATCAAAGTATTTCATATGTCAAATAACTGGAATTTTAAAAGAAAAACTTTGGTCAATGAAGCTTTTTATAAAATTCTTAGAAATTTCAGTAATGTTTAAAAAAATTACTGACTGAACTAAGCTTTTAACAAGAAGCAAGCCAAAAGTAATTTAAGTTGCTTAATTATACGAAGATATGGAGAGTAAAAGAATAAAATTTAGATAAAAAGACTGGAAAATATTCAGAAAATCATTCTCTATGAGTTTCCTTTTTCTCTCTTTTTTTCTGTTCTGTAATTTCAATGCATTTAAAGTCAGTTAAATCAAGAACGCCCTTCGCATCTTTTTTAAAAGCTAATTCCTTACTCGACGAAATATTATTAACAAGTAACATTTTTATACGTTGTGAAAGAACATGTTCAATGTATTTTTTTATTTTATAACTATACAGTTCAATTTCATTAGTAGTGATTTATAAATGAAGCAATTTTTTTCGATATATTTTCTTCTATCGCAAATTTAAAGGTTTGTAAATTATTCATTGCTTTTAACTCGTCCTTTTTATTGAAAAAATGGTTTAACTTATTGCGAGTTAAAATATTTATACTTAAGCATAAATAAGAAAAAAAAATTCAGCATCTGATATAAACATCAGTAGTGAATATATTCTTCCAATTCACATGTTTTCCCTTTTTTATAAAAATAAAATTATATAATGGGTTGCACAGCTAACATGAAATCGTAAAGAAGCACATAATTGGCCAGTGTTTTTGTTTTTTCTTTAAATTATAAAAAATACAATTAAAATGATTGCTGGTAATTCTTAAAGTTTTGCTTGTTGTATGAAAATTTAAGAAAGGTCTTAAAACAGACCAGCCATGTTTTAAATAGGTACAGCCTTCATCATAATAGTAGTTTAGGAAAATATACTATAGATATCTTAATACTTCAAATCTTTAACTGCCATTTAAATCAGGTTTTTGAAATAAATCACAAAGTTTAATAATTTGAAAAGGGTAAATTTGCATGTTCCCCGAGATTAAATAAAGAGTAACGCAAAAATAATTAAAAGTACAAAAAAATAAGAAAATGAATAGCAAAGTAGAAATATATTTGTCTGTATCACGATGATAGTATTGGTGTATAAATAAATATTATTGTACAACCAATCCTTAATTTTTTATAACAGTACATAATATATCATGGGAATGTTTTGAAAAATTATTCTATCTGCAAAAAATAATTGTGGATTTCAAACCATGGATGGTATCAAAATAAATCAGAGGAAGTTTTTTTCATCATTCATTCGCTAAAGGATGAACTTAAAATTATACTTGATGAGCCAGGTTTCCATTTTAAAAATCAACAATTTTTTGCTATACTTATGTAATTAATAATTCTGTAATAGAACTGAAGTTAAAACCACAGTTGATGAATCAGTTTTCCATTTTAAAAATCAATAATTTTTCTTCAACACATCTGCAATTATCTTTCATACATTCGGAAATTCATATAAAATGGAATTAAAAAAAAGAATTAAAACCTGGCACATTCTTTAATTATTTTCATCAGGTTAGAATTTTAAACTAAACTTTTAAAATCAATAAAATTATATTATTAATTAGTTAAGATTTATTTGTTAATCTAACGGCTTGTTTTTAAATCTAATTATAGATGCCAGAGATTAACAGGAAGTCACATTTTAATTCATAATGAATATTTAAACATGACACTCAGTAGGCCATACACTATACTTATACAACAAGAGGAAATTTGAACATGTTATCCTATTGGTATAAAATTATCAAAATTATTTTAGTTCTCAAAATTATGGAAGAAGAATATTTGATAAATTATCCTTAATCGAAATATTTTTCAATGTATTTCTTGAACTAAAACTCTAAAACAATATTTAATTACGAAATTAATTATTTTATAATGTGTAAATTCTTTATATGAAATAAACATAGCTGTAATAGTAACCAAATCATTTTTCTTGAAAGTAGAACAGAGTTAAAGCATGTTCATTTAATTCTCTAAGTATTTGAGGAAGGTATAGGAAATAAAGTAAAAATATTGAAAATGTTTCCTTAAAAGTAGTACATATGTTATGATTACTTCAATTATGTTAAATATATATAATTTCTTAATGCGTTATTGCTACATTTTCTGCATTGTATCTACCACATTTCTTTTATTATAATAAGTAAAACCAAGAAAATAGGTTAATAATATCATTTATTATAATAAGTAAGGCCAAGAATATAAGTTAATCATATAATTCATTATTATAAGTAAAATGAAGTAAAAAAAATCCAAAAAAAATTTTTAGGTAATTCAGCACCTTTTGTGATTTTTCAGAAAACTCAGCAATAGATATTTGAATGTCTATATAAATGCATCAATGCTGTTAAAAGCAGAACATTTTCTTTAAAGAAAACTGCTTTTAAAAAATTCTTTTCATCAATTAACTCTTCAAACACGAAAATAATCCAATAAAATATTTTAATATCAAGAGAAAATTGCCTATTGATATTTATATTATAATAATCTGAAAAACCAATTTATAAATTATTTAAATCCTGACATATCAATTTACCAGTTTTATGTTATACATCTTTTTCTACATTACCATTTCATGGAAGGCGACTTTTTATTGTTATACTTAGAAAATTCTTTAATGAGGTTAAATAGAAACTTTTAATCATAATATTCAATAAAATCCCAGTCATATAAACAGTTAAATAAATTTCGAAATTTATATCCCATTACCAATTCTGAAGAAAGAAAACATCACTGTTATAAGCAATTTGTTTTAAAATTCCAACAAGTTTTTTGCAGGCTCATAAATATATATTTTCTAATGCGTTAGATATTTTTTTACCTTTAAGAAAGAAAAAAAAACAAGGATGAAAGAAAGTCTGTTGCAATGTATGAAAAAAAAACTCCATCTCATTAACTGAATGAGAGTTACCGCAAAATATGGCACGAAATAAAAATAATCCGGTTGAATTGATGATGGCTACTTACAACTGAGAGGAAAATATGATTAGGCCAATTTTTAAACCGGAAAGAAAATCTCATTAAATTTAAAGGATAGCAAGTTAAATCCATGAAAATATTGTCTTCTCACATTAGATAAATTTAATTCTTAGCAATTTTTATTTTCATTTTCAGTTTACTTATTAGGTATTTCTATTTATTTTTATACCTCCTGAATAAAAATAAATAGCAATTTAATTTGTTTTTACACCCGGAGCTTAAAACAATTAACCAAATATATTCAATTTGTATTGATCTGAAAAATATGTTTATATTAATATTTCAATCCAAAAAGTCTATTGAAATTCCTATATCTGCTTGTATCCTATGGGGATTTTTTGTATGCTAATATATTTAAAGATGTCAAAACAAATAATTTTAATACCCTTTATCTTGGTTTAATATTCTCCTTAATACTTTCTTTATACTTCCTTTGTAATATATCTTATACCACTACCTCTATTAAAATCATATATATATATTTTCTTTAATTGAATTCCATTAAACCGCAGAAAGAAAAAATAAAGGGTTTTCAACAAAGACGAGCCTTATTCGAGAAGCATAAAACCATTAATTAATTTTATTTTGAAACCTCCATGAACTCGCTTATATTTAAAAGCACCAATCTGCTTTATTACGCTAATTATAATTAATTTAATTAAAAGTTTTTAGAAAATGGTTGATAAAATTTGGAATCAATTAATTTTAAATAAGATGGTTAAATGTAAGGAAATGAAGAAGTAGTCTAATGACGACATATGCTTTAAGCACTAGAGGACACAAAAATAAATAAATAAATGGAGTTCTACATTTATGAATTTAAAAGAAGAATTAAATATAAATGCTAAATTCAATTAACAAAATTACTGCTATCGTTTATATTCTATGTTTATATACAGCATTTGCAAAAACATGAACTCGGAAGATTCTTTGGTTTAAAATAACTAATTTGTACAGGTTTGTTTTGTTTTTGTGTGGTTTATATATAAGCTATATTTGGCCACACTGCGCCCTCTAATTTGTTCAGTGTAACCCTTTTAAATAAATACCCATTGATAGTTCTACTTTTAAAAACCATTTTGTGATGTATTTAAGTAAAATAAATTAAACAACGATTTTCCATTCCAGTGGCAAATTTGAACGAGTAACACGTATTTTGGTAGAATGAACCAAATGCGAAAAAACAAGATAAAATAATTGCACTTACATTTAGATTCATTAGAAATTACATTTAGATTCATTAGAAATTACATTTAGATTCATTAGAAATTACATTTAGATGCATTGGAAAATACATTTAGGTACATTATACTAAAACAAATTAATACATTTCAGAAAATATTTGTCATAAATAATGTTTAATATAATGCCAAGGTAAAAAAAAACTATTCAGATTAAGTGACAAATAATAACATTATTAAATATGAGTGTAGAATAAGTCTATATATTTACATGTCTTGTAGCATAAGGCACATTTGGGACATTAACATTGCATATCAACGGAAGTCATATTATTGGGCCAAAATATTTCACCATAAGTTTGTTGTTCTAATTTCTTATTACAGTTTGTAAAATATTAAAAAACTTCTGAAATCAGATTCAGCATTGATTCAATGGGATTAAACAATCTAAAATTACATAATAGCACATATCAGAGAGAAATTTATCGGAAAGATTCCTATTCAATTTATGGGTATAAATTTATTTTGAGTATACAAAAATAATTAAAACTTTTCCAAAGGTGATTAAAACTTGAAAAAAAGGGTGACTATATTATTAGCTGTTGCCCTGAAATCTTCAGAATATTTATAACCGCAATATTTAAATTATTTATATTAATATATAATACGAGAGGAGATCCCAAAAAAGTTTACAAGTCAAAGGAAAAAAGCTTTATTAACAAAAGAAATAGGATACAGATTTTAATTTAGAGACATATGTAGCGGTCATTTCTCTACATAATCACCAAACCTGTTGAGGTATTTATTACATAGCTGGTACAATTTGTTTAACCTGCTAGGTAATAATCAGGTTCCTGGCTATTGAACCAGTTCTCGGCCCCTTTATGAACATCATTGTATGATATGAATCTTGTTTCAGATAACTGTTTCTTTAATGTTAGGAAAAGGGAATAGTCATTGGGAGCTAAATCGGGCGGTATGGGGGGTGGATCCAGACCTCCCATCTAAACGTCTCTCTGCTCACTTCAAAAAAAGATACCATTTCGCCACTTATTGTACATTCATTGTTTCGCTTCGGCACACTTAAATGATTTTTCTGTGAATGTCTAATGGGGACAATTCTTGGCCCACAGACATCGTATCATGGCTCGCACCTCTGTGCGGGACCACTTCTTCAGACATCTTGCCATTGCTGTATCTGTTTCAGGTCTCAGTGCTAACACTGTCTACTAAAATGACCTGTCTAAGACAACTAGCACTCTTTGTCTCCCACCTAAACGTTTCGCCACCTGTTGTCTACTCATAGCTTCTCTCCTCGTACACTTCAACGATTTGTCTTTGAATATCTGATTGGGATACATAGAAATCGTATCACGGCTCGCACCTATTGCTGTATCTGTTTCAGGTCTCAGTGCTAACACTATATGCTCGAATGATCTGTCTAAGACAACTAGCACCCTTTGTCTACACTCTGGGTAATAATATTCCCATCCATAATTTCTACTTTCCAAATATTGTTGCTTGTAAACTTTTTTTGAATCCCATTTCGTATATAACATCACATATTTGCTTCCTGTGAGGAATTAATATTCTTCTAAATATTGTTAGATTAGTTAGCTCACTTTTAATCATCAATTTGGATCATATAATTTTCCCTTTTTATACAGTTCATATATTCCCTTTTTATTCAGTCGATGTTGGACAGCTAATAGGTATGATATTTCTTCCTTTTTAGCTACAGATTAAGCGGTCTGATTGTCTGATGATACCTCAAGAGCCTACCCTATGAAACCATTTTCCTGAATTACTAGTTTGATTGCTACATTTGCTCATAAAACGCTTGACTGTAAGGCTATAATTTTCCCATCTATGATTTTTCTTCGTTTTCTACTGCAGAAATCTTTTATTTCTTTTTGAATTCGCCAGGAAAATGCATTTCTCCCTCCACTGGCTTTAAGTAGATATGTGTATTAATTTGCTAAAAACAAAATGGGGCGGAGGGTTTAAAACAGACGAGGATTATATTTTTCCTGAAAACTTTCGGAAGCGCAGCATCTGGTCGGTTCCGAATTCTGATAGCATAATCCAAAATTTGAGTTTAAAAAATTTCTTTAATGCATGGAATTATAAACTGGGAAGTAATATTTTAAAAGTAAATCAAGATTAATTGAATTTTGGTTGAGTAACTTTGCTGGCACGTGTTGATTCAGTCAAATCTCTGAAAGTTTACATAAATAATTGAAAAAAATCAACTGATTTAGAATATTCAATTAAACAAGAAATACAACTGCATTAAAATATTCAGTTTATTATTTACTTAAAGTTTTTATTATGTTATTTTTATTACCTCAAAAAATTCAAATGGTAATTGAAATCCAAGAAAGAAAATCTTAAATTATGATTTAGGGAAAATTTATTCCAACCATTACAAATAATACTAGTGCAAAATAATTTTTTAAGAATGTTGATAAACCTTTCGGTTGCTTTAAACAGAAATCTTAAATTCCGATATTTATAGAAGTGATGCGAATTAAAACTTGCTATTTAGAAACATTTAACTGTTTCTCAAAAAGATTGTCAGTCGAATTTTCCATGGAGAGTAGTTAGAATTCGGCAGAGGAATTTTAATTAATCATTCTGCATATCATTTTCGCAACCAAAAGAATTTCCTAACTAGAAATTCATTTTCTACTGGAACTTAATTTCCACTAGCTATTTTCGGCCGAAAAAATAAGCCTTTAATTTAAATGTTAATGTGTCATCTATTTCTTTCAGGCAATTCGACGCATTTTTTTACCAAACGACTTTATCATCACCACAAGAGTGAAAACTGTTAAATTGTAACTCACTTTTTGCATAGTAATTTCAACTTACTCATTTT
>JAPMOQ010000644.1:1053483-1103783 GCA_026543055.1 Argiope trifasciata | reverse complement strand
TGTGTGTGTGTGTGTGTGTGTGTGTGTGTGTGTGTGTGTGTGTGTGTCAGAAGAAGAAAAGTTATTCTAGGTTATTTTCCAAGAATATTTCAGATAAAAGAAATGTTTCTTAGAACAAATAAAGGAATCAGAAAACCCACGTCATTGTCTTAATGAACTAGAGTTGCTTATTGAAGAATGAATGCAATAATTTTATTCCAAAACAAAAATTTCATACAAGATGCAAGAGGAGGCGTTTCTAAAAATCGTCATATTTTTCGAAAATATAAACTTAAAATTATAAAATTGTGGTATCATTACATTAAAATTCTTTATAAACATGCACATTTTTCACTTTTAACGCATCTCTAGCGCCTATGCTGCTTTTTCTTTTAATGGACGAAAGAAACATAAGGGATCATATTATATTTTAGATGCTTCAAGCACTGACACTTGAATAAAGATATTGTCTTCGTGCCAAATATTCTAAAAGCGCATGCTGGATTTCGTGTCATCCATTATTTTCTTAGTTGACGGAGAAGGTGAAAAAAAAATATCCGCATGCACTTTTTTCTTTTGTTTAAATATTGATCTGGACGAAAACTTACTCCGAATAAACAGCAGACCATTGTATTCAACATGCTTTTAAATTTTAGTTTGTACTTAAGAAATAAAGTCTGAAATGGAGACTAAACTTTTTGCGGACACTAAAACTGGTTTCTATGCCAAGAAAACAAAATAAAATTGAAGGCAAACAACCCTGTCAAATAAAATATGTATTCTATTCTGGGGAAAAATGTTTTTATTATTACTGCAGTTAATAAAGCTGAATAATAACGCGATATAAAGTCTTCATGGGGAAAAAAATCTTTTTTTTTAATATTATCATCAAATTTCCTAGAAAAAAAGAGGAAAATTTGCGAAAAATGAGAAAGATTTAATCTTTGAAAAAAGAGAAAGTTATTATTCATAATATTGATTACAGTTCAAAATATTACAATAATGTGAAATTTTAAAATATTTTTCAGGCATAACTTAATACTTGCTTGAAAACTAAATAAAAGTCATATGTCATTCGTCCTTTAGCAGTTTATCTTAAAAAAGACTGTACAGAGTTTAATACTATACAAAATTGATATTCTTAAAAATAAATTTAAAATGATAGAGTTTGAAAATATTTTTGCTCTCTATTTTTGTTTGATATTTTATCTCTAGCCTTTATTTCTTTTATACTTTCTTAAGGATATTTTTCTGTCAAGTGAAAAAAATTTAATGTCTATAAACAATTATATACATTTTTAATTACATTGTTTGTTATTATGATTAGAGAAAGAGTAAGTTTTAAAGAAGTCCAAGCAAGTACAGACAAATATTTTCAGAATTTTCGTATAGAAGAAACGTAAACTAACTTCTGAATAGAAATAAAATAAAAGACCTTCCATTTTTCAAGGAGTGTCGCACAGTTTGAAAAACAAATAATCAAGTTAAATCTCTATACGTTTAATGAGAAAATCACATAGGGATTAAAGAAGGGAAATAACGCTTGCATTATTTGAAATGTGGCAAAAGGAATTTATTATTTTCAGAAATTAAATTCGCAGTTGGATATAAAAAATCTTTTAATAACACGTAGCGAAACAAAAACATTCTTTTAAGAATGATTATCTTGAGTCAAATATCAAAATTCTTTCTCAAATTTTTCTCATAAATTAATGTCTGAAAGTCTTTATAGCTTTTATGAAGACTAGACAAATCTATTCATCATTGGAAAAGGCTAATTAACATTTATTTATTATTTCTTATTTATTCTTTCTGATTAACAACAGATGGTCAAATAATTTATAAATAAAATCTATGATTTAAGTTAATCATGAAAATAGAGTCAATTTAATGGGAAAATAAAAATTCAATGAGAAACCAAAGACAATTTTATTTTCCAGAATTTTAGCTATTTTAGCCTCAAATGAAAAGATTTACAGTTTTTTTTCTCATTTAACAACTTTATTAGTGAACATTAAGCTCATAGGAGCATGTAATTAATTTTTTGTAGGAAATGATAACAAATAAAAATTACAGATAGAACAAAGACAATATTATTTTCTATAATTTTAATTATTTTGATCTCAAATGAAATAATTTACAGTTTTTATGCCATTTTACCCTGTTCATAAGTAATCTTTAAGCTGATAGAAGCATGTAATTAATTTTTTGCAGTAAGGGATAACAAATAGAAATAATAGAAAAACCAAAGACAACATTATTTTCTACAATTTTAATTAGTTTAGCTTCAAATGAAATTTACAGTTTTTTTTCCATATTACCTGCTTTATGAGTAGGCATTAAGCTGACAGGAACATGGAATAAATTTTTCATACTTTGGAATAACAAATAGAAATTATAATAAATCTTCCCTGACTAAATGAATTATTCAGAAACAACTAGTAGTAACAAAATTGTTCACTAATGTAACTTTTGTAGTTAAATTTGAAAAAAAAATCCCACACTGGAGTACCATAATTTTTATTCAATCTTTTAATATGGTTTGAGCAGAAAATTCAAATAAAATATGTACAAATAAAACAGATAATTCAATTTCCTTACTAAGAAATCTACTTAAAACACCAAACTTCTAGAAATTTCAATATGAATGAATTAATAAATAATCTAACTTTATTTCTTCACTCGCTTTAATGAATTAAGTACCAATGCTCCTTAGAGTAACCTATTATATCATCCTAAAATTATACTTTTTAATTGTTAACTAGCACTGATAACTATTAAATCAAAATAGATATTATCCTTTTAATCGTTCGCTAGCCCGTTCTATTTTCTAACCAAGTGAAATTTTCTATTTTAGAAATGCTTGCACAGTTCAGCAAAGAAACCCTACAACACTCAAAATTATCGTGTAATATTTATATAACACAATAATTCATAATATAACACAATGGCATAAAAGTTATAGGAATATGAATTGTATATAAAGCCTTAATTCTTCGAAGAAAATATACCATACATACGAAATTATACGTACCATGCCGAAAGTATAATGAGTATCATTGGGCTATTTAAATTTTGAAAGTCGCAAAAACAACAAATTGAAAATATTTTTACTCAAGATTTAGCAGAAATAATATCTGCAGAGTTCAAACCATTATTCGGAATCAAATATAAACTTTTTTTTATTGGAAATACGATGGACGTAAAAGCTATTTTCAGCAGGTTTATTCAACTTTTTTCTTAATTTTTGAGTTTATATATGTCTATATCACTATTCGTTATAAATAAATAAAAATATTAAATATCAATTTTTATTTTAATTACTCATATTATTTCGGTAGAATTAGCGTAAAAGTGAAAACTACAGCCCATTATTGTAAAGAGGAAATATTTTATGGCTTTCTTTTCGTAAACTTAATATTTCCTTTCATTTCTTTTAGTATATTGACACTAACCATTAAATTTTAACATGTATAGTTAAGAATATAAAAAATAAAAAAAAGTTGTATGTGTTAAATAAATTTGAATATTGTTTTTTTTATTCGGTATTTCTATAAAGCATAGAGCATCGAAACATAGTGCGGTTTATTTAGTGACTCTGGCAATTCTTTTAATAAAATTTTAATATTTAAAAATTCTTTTAATTTTTTTTTTGTTTTAAAAATGTAATGATTCCAATATTTTAATCCAACTCAAGTTATAAATAACTTTTACATTTTCAAATTTTGATTAAAAAAACTAATATTACACAAAATTTCTATGTTTATTTTCTATGTTATTCTTATCTTAAAATTGCCCGGAATTTTTCGAAAAAATATGCTATCAGAATTTTAATTTTAAATGTGGATTTAGTGTTTAATAAAGATTACTTCACTTACTTGTATAAAATAATAATAAAATTATTCATCACTTTATTGGATTACTTGTCTTTTCATTTAATTATAAATGTATAAGCCGGAAATCATTACGTCTCTATTTCCTCTTAGAAACTGATTGCCCCACTGGTGTGGTGTGGAGAGGGGGGTGCCAGCTCAGGTGTTGTCTTCGTCATCTGACCGTAGCTCAAAATTACGAGGTCAGTCCCAAAATAGACCTAGAGTTGCTTTACAACGGGACGTTAAAATGACTAAAGTAAACTTGAGATTGATTGCAAATTCGATGCATCCAATCTTTTAAAAGTTTCCAAGTCTTTTGGCATAGCAATCATATTCTTAGCTTTATTTTTTCAGTCCTCCAAAAAAATCAATAGCAAAATTTTCTAATAAGAAATGTATATAAACAGCATGAATATCCTGCAATAAATAGTATGCATACAGTCATATGACAAATATTGCTCTCAAAAAGTTTTGAGCATTAAAGACTAAACTCTGTCGCTGAGTACCATTATTCAACAGCCTTCACAGAAAGAACAATGAAATTATGTTCGATTTTCGATTTGTTCCTAAATTCACCCTTTTTTATGTATATATTAGGATTTCAAAAATATAAGCAGTCGGAAATTTTCACAGGACATGCAAAACGATTACCATGATTTTAGTGCAAACTGTAAGGAAATTTCCCTTTTTTATTAATGTTGTGCTTCCTTTGTCTGCAGCTTTATTTTCAAACACTGAAGGAAGTTATGGATTTTCTGATGGAAACTTCTGAGCGTTAGGCTATCCACAAAAAAATTCTGAAATTTAAGTCTAGATAATTTTTCTAAAATTGAAGCTTCTTTTTGTAACTAATAAGATAAGATATATTAACTAATAAGAAGCTTTCATGAATGTAAACTACTAAGATATTTATCAAAAATTTAAAGATTAAAAAAATACTATACTATCGTGAGGATTCAATAAAAACGTTTTTAAAAGACTGTGAATTTTATTCACATTCATAGTATATTTTAATTTTGAAAAAATGTTTAGAAATAATATAATATTCACAATGGCTTATTTTTTAATTTTACAGTTTCAATGCTTCATATTTCTAAGCTTTTATTTTTGACTTCCAGATTTCTGATAAAAAAAATTTCCATTATTTGGCACTAATAAAGTCGCTCTGTTACATTAATTTTAGTTAACAACTTTATTTAATTTATTAATCTTTGATATATCACATAACTCGTTGTTATTGTTGTTGCTATTATTATTATAATTGAAATTTTAATAATTTTCTCGAATTCATTACAGAGGATGTGTTTTACAGGAAATCAAAATTTAGTAAATCAATTGATCGATATCAATTAAATATATATAGATTATTTTGCAACTCAGCTCTCAAAAGATTAAAATTTTTCATTTTGTACTGAAAAATCATCTTTGTCAGCTCTCAAAAAAACTAAATTATTTCATTTTTTATTAACAACTTAGCTTTGTACGAAATCAATAGAAGAAAACAAACAATAGCATGTAATGTATCTATCACTAAACTCTGTCTCATCAAAAATGGAAGAGATTAAATAAAATTCCAAATGGAATTTCAGAAATTTATTCTTTAACAACGGGATACATAAATTTGCTGTCCGGATAAACTATTATCTGCTGTCCCGATATGATATTATTTACTCTCCCGATTATGAGACTCAAAAGCTAGCAAAGAAAAATGACATAAATCCTATTGAATTTACCAAATTATTTTTTTCTTCAACTGAATGCTATCCCCATTTTCAGAAAACTGTTTTATAATCAACAAAAAATTTATATTCCCAAATATAAATAAAATAGATATTTTAAAGATAAAAGCTATAATATTCAATATAAAATGCTCTTAAATTTTGCTGGTAGATGTTTCTGGGCTTAAAGTGCAAACTCTGTATCCAATAATTCTGTAGGTTTGAAACATTTTAACTTATCCTTTCAAAATAAATTATATGTAATCCCTTTCTGAATATTTCTATTAAATTTAATCCTTGAATTGCGGAGTTCAGCATTACAGCATTCCAGAAATATTCAAGGATTTTAAGTTTTATTTTAGTATTTTCGAATTTCTAGGAGGTAAAGAGGAGGTAATGTAGAAGGACTTGTTTGTGAAAATTCCATCTTCTAGGATTAGCGATTCCTTTAAATAGAGAAAGATTCAGCTTTCCCTAATTGTCCCCAGTGAAAGTCCATTAGATCCAATTAGTCTCTAACGTATGATCATTGAATCAATGATCATAATGCTTGAATCAAGTAATGAAATTTCTGATATTTATTCAGAATAATACTGACCCTAATATTGTGTGTCTTCTGTGCTGCTCCATAAATTCAACATAATCCTATTTATTCAGCGCCGTTCTAATTTCGCCAACCGTAAACAGCTTAAATAATTAGATCAGGGATGATAGTGATTGTCAAGATGAATTTATTAACGCTCTTATAACGTGTGATCAACTCTAACAGCAATGCTCAATCCATAGTGCAGTACCAGCGATGCACCCTGGCATTAATGAAACGATTCTTCTTTGAATGGACGCGACAATACGGCTTTCGTTTGATCCGGAAACCCAGAGATGTGGCGATATTTTGGCAAACTTGTTTGCGCCCACGAAATAAATATTATCAATGTTGCTTTTCTAGAGCTGGCTAAATTCATTTCAGTATTGAAAGTGAAGCTTTTCCGAAATAATGTTAAGCATTTCGTAAAACATAAGTTTCGTTTTGAAGTTAATATTTGAACATCCATGGGAAAAATAAATTTTAAGTGCTTTTTTGAAAACAATCTATAAAATTTATTGGAGAAATATGGTAATAGAAAAATAATACCAAAACTAAAATGTTTCTATGATATGGATAATGTACTAAGATATGGATTATTTCAGCCAAATATATTTACGACTTTTAAATTATTTAATAGTTAACATCTATAGTGTGACATGTTTTAAGCAAAATACAACGACAGGTTGACTATCTGTCGGTCTGGACTTTCAAAAACATGTAAGTGTGATAGTTAAAAAAGGCAGTGACTTACATATATCAAATCTGTCATGATGTTACACGAGTGACTAAAAGTGTAGTTTTCTGTCAAATTATCGTTTTAATCAGTTGAGAATAACATGTATAAAAGAAAAATTTATTTTTGGCTACTCTTAACAAATATCGCCAAGAATGACACCGTAGATACATTAAAAATGCTAAACTCATGCCTAAAGTTAATATTCCTTAACTGTTGCAGGCCTGTGCCCTGTAAATGCGTTCTTTGGCAAGACAGGTGTATTAGAGAGCATGTGAGAAAGTTTTGGGGAAACCACTCCAAACTGTCCTTTTCAAAAAAAATATTAACTCTACCTGTATATTTTTTTAATGTATGTTGAAACGAATAATTTTATATATTATTTATTTATAGAAAATACATAGGCTACGCTGATTAACATAGCTATCAACACTTAAATTATAGCATAAGCTATTCGTTAACATGTTTCTAACACGCTATTTTATTATTTTTCTTTTTAAATAGCGAAGCAATACCAATCTTTCTATATATATTATCTTTAGATAATATATATAGAAATCTTTATCTTAAATATCTTTAATATCTTTTTTATTATAGATTTCTAACTAATCTTAAATACTTCAGTTCAACTCATCTGTAATTTATCTTCATGCTATTTTTATTACATTTATCTAAGATATCGGCATTTGTGAATTCCATAGATAAAAACTGTAGAAAAAAGATATAAATGTTTATGAAATACATTTGAGAAAAGATATCAAGCTTAACATGCACGAAGCACAAATACATGATGAATAACAAATATCATATTTAGAAGTTATCTTCAGACTTCCAGTTTGAGTTTTCTGCTCCAAGTTTCTGTGATCTGCATTGATACTGGTATAAATACTGTTGCTAGTTTTCATTTCACTAGCCATATTACAGAAAATTAAATTTCAGAAAACCAGAAAAATATTTTTCCCATTTTACTATTCAATAGAGTAAATTCGTTCAAAAATTCAGATGCCTAAAGAAATTTATTTCATTTCATGGGTTGATGATTCCGTATCGCAGTCACAAGAAATCGACTTATATATTCAAAGAAAAAGATACACTATATATATATATATATATATATATATATACAGAGAGAGAGACATTTCATTTCTATCAAAATATTCTCTAGCTCTTTCCCGCAACAAACTGAATTTATTTTCCATGAATAGTCACCAGAATAACGTGACTGTCATTCATTTCCAAAACGATCCAAAAGAAAACATATTTTTTGGAATAAACCTGAAAAACTTTTGCGCATCTTTTGCTATTCGGAATAATATTTCAGTATGCATCCATTTCACATTTTGTACAGGAAGAATTTTATTAAATTTTTGAAAATGTTTATTAGAATAAATCATGGGTATATCAATCATTTCTATGTCTGAGAAAATATTTTTTCAAGATAAACCTGAAAAACCCTTTATCATCTTTTTAAAATTCAGCTAGATATATCCCTCTAGTCCACATTTTAAGATGGATTGTAGTCCATTTTGTCGTGAGGGATTCACAACTAACTTGGGTTAGTCAGTCCAGGTTTATTCAAACAAAACAACAAAAAACTCATATTCCATTTCTTACTGCTTTCAGACATGTGTTTCAAAGGCATTTGTTTGCACTTCGAAATAAAGTTTGAATATTTGCCCAAGTTATCGCCCATGTCCTCAGTCAGGAAACCCACCTTTAAAAGAGAACAGTAAATAGAAGCCTTTACGTCCGTGAAAAATGGTCCGAGTAAAAGCGATAACCACAAGGAAGGAAGTAGGATTCTACTTTTCCGTAGGCACAACTTTATAGAAGCGACCCTTTCTCAAATATGTGAGGGTAATTTTAAATCACTGTTAAAATAAAACATGGAATCAAATATTTTTATTAGAGTCCTGACTTTCCAACTTATTTATACGGCTCTGAATCCTTCTACGTTGTCTTCATTTAAGTGCTGGTGTAAAAGATTTAAAATCAAAGAGCCCAAGTTGATTAAACTTCCTTCGAGGTGATGTTTCCAAAAAAACTATTGAGATAGGAGAAGGTAAATAGTCAGTTCCAGTTTAATTTAAAAGTGTTTTTTATTTAAGCTTATCTCTAGGGGTTTTCACCCAATAAACTCAAGAGATCACGGTTATTGATATCAATAAAAATTCTTACAAGACTGATCCTCAAAATCCTTGGTTCATACCATTCCTCCTGTATTGGAACTCAAGTTTTCCTGGGGATGTATATAAAGTTGATTTATTTTGACGCAGTTAGTTTTAGTCCAGATATTTTAAGTTTCAGTAAAACCTGACATTTTCTTGTCTATTTCATTGATTGAATAGTACTGTTTCAGAATTTCAGGACAAAGCCTCCAAAATATAAAAATCAACGACAAATCGAAGGCAAGCAAAATGAATTGTTCAAATATTGTTCTAATATGTTTGAACTGCTCAGAAAGTTGTAAGTGAAAAGTTAGTTCCATTTTAATTTAAAGGAGATTTAAGGGCATTGTTTTATTTTAGCAGGACGCTAGGGACTCTAAATCTGACTAAATTGTGGCAATTGATATAGATAAAATTTTATAAAACTAATTCTCTAAATCCTGTAATGCATTACGTATCTTCCTTACAGCAAATCCAGGGTATTTTTCAGGATATTCATAATATTGATTTATTTTGATGAAATTATTTGCACTCAAATTTATTTTCTCACAAATGAGGAACTTAAATCCCCCATAATCCCTTGTAGGGCCACAAAATTGTTTTCTGGACCTTTAAGAGGCCCAGTTATTTTGGACCTCATGGGAATCTGGAATTGTCGTCAGCATTACATGTCCAAATGATATCTATTTATAGAAAACAAATTTAAAAATGCATATATCAACAATAAACCCATGTTATTCAAAATGAATTTTTCAAATCTTCCGTAATACGTTTTGACATTTAATTTTTTTTTAACTTTTCAAAAGAACAACATAGGATTAGTCTCTTATTTCGCATTGAAAATTAAATCTTTAGTCTTAATACCTTAAGGTTCAAGATTTTAGAAGTAACATATTCATGGAATCCAAAAATTAGAAAATATATGTGGACTTAAAATTAATTTTTTTACATCCATGCCATTAAATACCGCTGTCAGTTTAAAATTAAAATAAATCCTCTATAGTCAGTATTCATTTGAAATTAGTTCAAGGGATTTTTAGCTGCATTTTTAACAAATGTGAATCGTAATATTTTTTTTCCAAAACAATTTTGTCAATGATACAAGGAGAATATTTCAGAATTTTAAAAATTTAATTGCGATTTAATATAAATTCGTCCAAATTTAAATACTATTATTAGTATTGCAAACCAAATGTTTTTTTTATTTTAATTATTTCTCATTTTATTTTTATCTTGTTAACTATTATCTTTCAAACCCAATACAGTTGACCACACAAGTATGAATTTGAAATTTAATTTATGTGATGATTAATTAATAGTTAAGGTTAACCGATAAAATAATTATTACTGAAAATATTATTTTACAAAACCTCAAACATCTGCGACTTTGGAAAGTGACTAAGGAGTCGGTTTCAAACTTCCATCTGTACAAAAGCGAAACAATTCGAGCTAAATAAAGATGGATGATAAAAATAATCGCACTAATGAGAAAATCACTGAAAAAAACGATAAAAATACTTTCCTCAACACATTTATCGTGTTAAAAGGAAAATCATCTTTAAAAAATACTTAGTAAATAATTTACATCACAATGAATATTTATAAATTTTAATATCATACATTTTGGATTACGTTACATACCTCTGGGTATTTGCGAAATTTTTTGAATTCCTTCAAAACTTCTGTGACCTCAGTCGATAAAATTGCTTTATTATTGGAACCTCATTGTTCTCACTATTTTTATACTTTATCATCACTTTTTTTTTTGCTTTTCAAAAACGGTTAAACTCGGTTGATATAATACTCAGTGAATATAATCAATCCATTTAAAAAACATATTGATATTTTTTACACTAGTACATTATTGTGTCTTTAAGGAATGTTATTTATGTTAAGCTTTTTAAAATTGTATTTTATCCATGCAATATTTATTTTTCCCATTAAAACTGTTTTCCTTAGACTGCAAAATATTTGGATAAATTCTTGAAACGTCATGGTTATGATTTTTCCCATTTAAAAGCATTTATAGCATTGCCCTCGAGACCAGATTTTGGTTGAAATTTTATGGAATGCACAGATTTAATAGAAAATGCTCTACGAGGGATTTAACTTTTTTATTTTAATGCTTTTCTTTTACTTTTATTTTACGAAAATGAATTCATAAACCTATTGAAAAAAATCTTTCAAAATATTCAAGTTTTGAAGAGGCTCCTATTAACGTTCCTCTTCAAATTCAATAACAAAAACTGACATCTATCAATTTATCCTTAAGAGTATAAAGACGACCCCTCTAATCCATAATTAAGGAATAAAAATTCGCCAGATAAATAAGTGTGTTTTTTCTCCCTTGGCGGGTGCAATAATGGTTGCGTTGAATAGTTAACTGGCTTGTTGTCTGTGGCGGGTCGTACCTCTGACTGAGGTGTTGAAGCATATGTCCCTAATATTGGGGCTATTATACGGTTGCCACGAGCCTCATTTAACTACTAATGACGATCTGTTATTTAAGTTGTGCCAGGAGTTATACTATTTGCGGTGTATATACTAATAAAAGTTTTTAATACATGATTAACATTCAAATCTATTTTAAAATATTTTATGATGAAAATACTTATTTTGCATTAGAAAGTTAAATTTTAGCGCTATCTTTTCTAGATTTTTTTAATACTTATGATACTTCTAAATACATGCAAATATTTATGAGCTAATTTTAATGTTCCTCGAAGCGTATTGGTATTTAAAGTACCCAATCAACTCTTTATATCATTTTAAAATAATTTTCCAAGATTATTATTCAAAATTAACTAAAAAACTGTAATGAAATCCAGCATTATTGATGCGTCAATAATTCAGTATATCGCTTATTTTCCTTTTTCACTGCATGTTCTGTTATATATGGCTCCAAAGCATCCATTACTGTCTAAATAAAATTCAATTTGCCTTCAAAATCAACACAATAATTACCTGGCACCTTTATCTGAAAAGTTTATATTAGCTGATTCCAAGTATCATTAAGAAATAATCATAAATGTCATTACTTAAATTTGCACAGGTAAATGGAACAACATTAAATATTTCATTAAATTGATATAAGAACTTTTAGAAATGATATTTATCATCTATTGATGAGACGTTTTCATTATTAATTTTAGAATATTAACTATTGAACATAATAAAATATTTTAAAATTACTAATATACATGCACACATATATACTGACACCACTTGGATTTCAGACATTACTACTCTCACCTTTTAATGGAAATAATAAGTCAATCTGACTCCTGCTAATTTTCAGAATACAGAAACTGAACAAGATTTTTTTTTCTTTTTTTTTTTCAGTATTAATTTAATGGTTGTATAAACGAATATTTATCAGTTGCAAACAGTAGTACTAAATGAACGTCCTTTTATCTGTTGTTAAATTCAGTTTTCCCGATAGACGTAATTATTTCGACCAATTTGTTTGGAAAAAAAAATTCTACTTTCAACCTTGTAATGCCGAAATGTTTTTTCTGTTCAGTTTGACTTCGATATGAAGTCAGTTAGACTTATTCGTCTTTAACATTACCTGCCGAACTATAGAAGGCAGAGATCTTATAAAGGCAGCGTCTAGTCCTGAATAATTTTATATAGCATATGAAGGGAGATAGAATTCATCCATTCACTTCACGGTATCTATGTTGCTGAGAGAGGGATAGAAACTATCATTGCGCCATTTTCCACTCCATGCTTAAATATAGCCATCATAACGTTCACGTTGCTTCTCAAGATATATTACACTGTAAAGGTTTCACTATCCCCACATAGAGTGAAATATATGCTTCAGAACCGTCGGAGAAAATTAGCTCAAAGCGCAGGCTTTGAGATTCGCTAACACTCGAGAAGACCCAATCACAGCAGCAAACTACAATCCTGACGAATAAGAGATACCTTTTATAGTGAATGGTTATTGCAGTGATTGTCAATAACCATGTTGACTGTCACAACAAAGATGATATCCTATTGGACTTCAGGGGATATGTGTTGTCGTTAGTAAGTGGCACTTTAATCATCAATACAGTATCATGATGTTGGTAATATTGATTACAAACCCTCTATTGCTCCCAACGACAATGACAATAACATAATGTGATAATTATGTGTTGAAGTCCGCTACGGTTCAAAATAGAATCCAACACGCAATGATTTCAGATAAGCTTCAAATAAAATTAATATTCCATTCAATTGTTTTAAATCGTTTTTATATATGTTATTGTATTTTATCTTCTTCTTTATATATTATTGTATTTATCTTTGTATGTTATCTTTTTTATTATGTAATATCTTATATTTATGAGCAAGACATTGTTTTCAAATACAATTACGCTTTAAGTAATTATTTCAATGCTGTACACTCATTGAGTTGCTATCATTAATTTTACTTAATAATTTTAATTAATATAAATTTTACTGATTAATGATGCTTCAAATAATCACAGTAAAAATATAGCTTTGATAAATGAAAAAGATTTCAATTAATTATATTATTTCGATTATAATTTCTTGAATTACAAGAAAGATAATATGGTAGCAAAGCAAAAAACATTGTTATGATTTCAAAACAAAGAAATTAAAGTATTCATGTATATATACACTGAAGTGACAAAAGTCATGGGATAGCAATATGCAAATATACAGATGGCAGTAGTATCGCAGCGAAAAAGTATAAATGTGCAGTTCGTGTTCCAGAGCTTTCATTTGTGTTCAAGTCATTCATGTGAACAGGGTTTTCGTGATTTATGGCGGCACGACGAGAATTAACAGACTTTGAACGTGGAATGTTAGTTGGAGCTAGATGCATGGGTCATTCCATTGCGGATATCGTTAGTGAATTCAACATTCCGAGATCCACAGTATCAAGAGTGTGCCGACAGTATGAAATTTCAGGCATCACATCCCATCATGGACAGCGCAGTGGGCGACCACTTGCACTTAACGACCGAGACCGCCGACGTCTGTGTAGAATGGTCAATGTTAATAGACAAGCAACACTTCGTCAAATAACTACAGGAATCAATGTGGGACGTGCGAGGGACGTATCCGATAAGACTGTGCGGCGAAATTTGTCTTCCTTGGGCTATGACAGCAGAAGACCGACTCGAGTGCCTTTATTGATAGCACGACATCGCCTGCAGCGACTCTCCTGGGCTCGTGAGCATATCGACTGGTCCCTAGACAAGTGGAAAACCGTGGCGTGGTCAGATGAGTCACGATTTCAGTTGTTACGAGCTGATGGTAGAGTTCGAGTGTGGCTCAGACCCCACGAAGCCATGGACCCAAACTGTCAGCAAGGCACTGTTCAAGCTGGTGGTGGCTGCATAATGGTGTGGGCTGTTTTTACATGGCATGGACTCGGTCCTCTGGTGCAACTGAACAGATCATTGACTGGAAATGGTTATGTTCAGCTGCTTGCAGATCACTTGCAGCCATTCATTGACTTCACGTACCCACACAACGATGGGATTTTTATGGATGACAATGCGCAATGTCACCGGGCCAGAACTGTTCGCGATTGTTTTGAAGAACATTCTGGACAATTCCAGCGCATGATCTGGCCAGCTAGATCGCTAGATATGGATCCCATCGAGCATTTATGGGACATCATCGAAAGGTCCGTTTTTGCCCAAACTCCTGCACCATCCACATTTTCACAATTATGGACGTCTATACAGACAGCATGGCTCAATATTCCTGCAGAGGACTTCCAACGACTTGTGGACTCCATGACACGTCGAGTTGTTGCACTTCGCCGGGCAAAAGGAAGACCGACACGATATTAACAGTCATCCCATGAATTTTGTCACTTCAGTGTATATATATGTATATATATATATATATATATATATATATATATATATCCGGCCTGAAGCCTTTTTCAAGTGTCACCTCTGATAAGGGTTCAAAATGAGGGTTTTTTCTGTGAGGAATTGGGCAATGTCTAATAATAAAATAAATATGTCTAATAATAAAAAGTTACACCAATTTAACAACAAAAACACAAAAAAGCAACTTTAAAAACACCACTAATTAAAGCAAAAATATATAAAATGAAACTACGTACGAATATTCAAACAATTATTTTAACTTTATTAAATTGTGAAAAAAATAAATTTTTGAAAATTTTAGAGTTAAGATTAGAATTATAACTACAGCGTTTAATTATTTAAAGCTGAATTCATATTCATAAATACATTACATATTCATGAATTCTTTTATCATAAATACCAACTATTGTTTTATCATTAGCAATTTCAATTCTTAAATCAAGATAACGTTAAATTTTCATAATAACTGTAATAACAAAATTTCATTCTCCCAGAGCGGAACCTCGCAATGAGGTTGAGATGCCTCCGGTATGATGGTTGGATCTTTCCACTCTGGAGAGTACATAAATATGTAAGGTCTGGCTCCTTCTATCGATGAGGGGACATACTTCCTTTGGAAGGGTTGTACCGTGGCCGGTGAAGGATCTTTTTACTCAACCACAATTCTCGCTAATGCTACTGCTGTAGCGGTGCGGTCATTCAGTATTTATTATCAGTTTGCCTTCAGGCGGGTCAGAGAGTCAGTGTAATGACTTATCTTAATTTTCAAAGCATCACTTTTTTAGTGGCATCAATTTTGTTTTTGTGCAACATTTTCTAGATATTCAGTTTTTTATATTTTTTAGAAATTGCTTTCTTTGAACATTAATAAAAAAATCGGATTTTCTATTTTTATTTTGTAGCGTACAGAGTTTTCAGTTTGTAACCACAGGAATTTTGATTCAATTAAATTCATATCTTTCAATCATTTCAAATAACAAGATGAACTTCAAAGTATTATGCATATTAATATTAATTGTTTAACAGTAAACAATTTCAATAATATGGGCCACCAAATTGTTTACTAAAGAAGTCAAGTTTAACAGAACGTGTTAAAATTAAACTTATCGCTTCAAACTTATTCAATTTTTCGAAGGAAACATTTTCATATATTGGAAAAAATTGTTTTAATACATTGCCAATTAATTAAAATTAAATGAATCATAATTATTTTTTTTAAAAATTATGTTTCAAAATATGTTTATGTGTACAAAGGATATAGTAATTATTTATTTATTTCACTATTTGGATCACTAATATAGGACACAGAAGATAATCAATTTTGATTTCTTATCGCAAAACGGAAACAAGAACAAAAAATTTTCAACAAATTCGAAATTATTTGGTCTGAAGAAATTCCTCTCTGCATTTTTTTTTCTCTTTGAGTCATAATGCAGTCATGGAATAGCAAAGCATCAAAAATTTTCTCTATCATTGAATAAAAACTTTATGCACCAAACTAAGATTTGTAGAACTCATATAAATTCCATACAGGTGCATAAAAGTCTGATGCGAACAAAAAAAGTCGAACCCAGGAATTCACTTTTAGAAAGCATCTTCTTGGCATAAAGCCAAAATTTCAAAGGAACCTGTAAATCAAATGCACCGGCAATATAAATAAAAACATTTTTCGATGTATGATAAACAATTAGCGTTATTTCCTCATAAAGAAGCTTCGTACTATTTTTACACAATGTGACAGATACGACAAAAGAAATTAAGTAGAATAAGAAAGCTACAAAGATATGAATGCGCTATAAGTATGAAAAAAAGAAAGTCAGACCTCTAACAGCAACTCCTATCGAGTTAATTAGATTTTTGCTTCAGGAGCACTGTTTTAAGAGCTCAAATGAAATAGAAGAAAATGGACTTAGTCGAAAGGGAGCCTGGGTAAGTTCCCAATAACCCTCAATGTTTCTATGTTATAAAAGAAAAAATACTAAGTGCTGAATAGTAACTTTATAAAGGAACAAAGAGGTGTTAAGAAGTTGAAAGTATGAGCGATAATAGGAAGACAAGAATTACGCAACGATGAAAAAAGGAGATAAATTAATTCACGGAACAAAAATATTCAAATGATTCCTCTTTCTAAAGAATTTCCATGAAATTTCCTGAATGATTGGCATGCTTATGATATTATTAATTTAGAGTACACTTTTATTTCAGGTTACAAAAATGCATAACAAGCATGATTCGTTGAGCATTTTTTAAATATAAAGCATATGTTATGTATATTGGGTGGTAAATTTAATTAATTTTGAATTTCATGTTTAAAATTTGCTAGAAAAAGAACTGTTTATCACTTTATTTCAGATCTTTAACTATCATCTGTTGATAACTGATAAATTAAAGGATAAGGATATATTAATCGGCTTTTGTTGTCACGTTAAATTAAATTTATCATTAATTACATGTCACGACAACCTTTAATTTACTGCCTTAAGTAAAAAAAATCTTGTTTTCCTAATGTTATTTAAAGTTCAATTCGTGTGGAATCAAGCATAATATATAAGTTCAGTATATAGAATGGAAGATGATGAAAAAATTATATTAGATATTAAAAAATGAATCCTTAGGCGAAATTGTAAATGAACTATAATGGAATATTTCCCAAATGTGTTGCCTCTTATAGTGATCAGAGCCCAAGACTGTGAAATTAAATATTAATATAAGCTTAATGTATGGAATGTAAGAAGATGAAAAAAAAATCCCATTTAATATTTAAAAGAAAGTTTCAATGGGAAAAAACGGAAAGGAATTATAAAGGGACATTTCCCAAGCATGTTGTTTCTTATTGCTAAGTCCAGTTCATCTGAAATTAAATATGAATATAAGTTTAATGTATAAAACCGGATATGATGAAAAAATTCAGATTAAATATTAGAAAAAGAATCCATCAGCAAACATGTAAAGGAATTTTAAAGATATATTTCCCAAACGTATTGCTTTTTATAGATGTTTACACACTTTAAATTAATCAGTTATTGTGATTTTAATCATTTAATGATGCATATTTATATTTATTTTAAATGCAACTTTAAAATAAAACTGGAAAATATTTCTGAATCTAATTATCAGCAAAATCAACAAGCACGGTTTCAGAATCATATTTTTGGCAAAATTTCCTGATTAAAAAATGTATAACATCCCTTAAATGAACTAGCGTGTGGTACAGCCATAAACTCGCTCATTTTTTGAAGACATTTTGCTAAGTCTTAATTACACTTACACTTGCAGCCCTTTTTTACTTCCTCAATAAAGAATGGCTAACATTAAGAATGAAGAGCATAATTTTAAATTGCAAAATTCCGATGCGGGTATGTAAGTTAGATAGAATCATTAGGGAAGAACTTTCAAATCACTGATATGATTATTTCTGTCGTCTTTAATTACGTTCTTCATTAAGTTCTTATCCAAAATTTGGAAATGAGTATCGCAGAGAGCATAAAATTAAATCGATGATAAAGTGTTGATCAATATACAATTACTCTAATAGCTTTTTAAGGAAAATGAGAAAAAGATAAAACACCAGAGTTAGCAAATTTTCCATTTCCCTAAATCATAAGTTTTGTTTATTGCAAATACATATTACCCATAAACCTTGAAAATACAAAAATAAACATTTTAAATCATTATAAAAATATTATTAATTTAACATTATGAATGATTTTTCAAATAGTTAATTATGGAAAGTTAATATTTCAGAAGAATAAGAAATTTTAATTTCATTTTTTTAAATGTTAAAAAATTCTAAGCTTTTTACACTTTACAAATATAGTTTATGTTTAAACTTTATCAAACACAAGAGTCAGTTAATTGTTTTAGTTTGATCTAATAATATTATTAATTTAAACGTATATAAATGATTTTGTTATAGATGATTCCAGAAAGCTAATCTTCGAAAGAAGTAGCAATTTTTAACTCAAATTTCAAATTTCAAAATCTTAAAAAAAATTATTCATTTTTTTACATTTTACAAATGCACATTAGCTTTTAAATATGTAAAATGTAAAAGTTCCGTTTTTTGCTTGGTCTAATTATATTATTAATTTAAAAATATATAAATGCAATAGAATAGAGGATTCCGGGAAATTAATGTTCAAAAGGAGTAGCAACTTTTAATTTATTAATTTTTTCGAAATATTGAGAATTTCTAAACCATGCACATTTACCTTTTTATTTTTGTTCTACTTTAACACTCATTCAAAATAAAGATTCGTTTTGGAACAGCAGTGTAATTTTGTATTGATTCTCCGTGTAGTATTTCGAGGCGCATTGGAGGAATGATTTATTATATTAAGGAAAAATGAAACAGAATATTTTATTAAGCTGGTGTTCTTGTTTCCTGAAGGTGTTTACTTTCCCTACCTCCAAGATAATACGTTGATATTTTCTTTTTGGATCCAATACATGATTCATGGGGGCTTCGATTTCTCATGCTAAAGCGTTCCTAAAGTTCACGCATAACACATTCAATGGGCTTTCTGCAATGGCCATCTTTGAATTCCATTTTTTTACATCCATTTATAAAGGCAAAATTAATACGCGTTTTTTGGGTAAAATTTTCAACGTAAATCTCATGGTTCATTTACCAAAGAAGAAAATCTATTAATTTCTATGATAAAATTTACGAAGGTAAAAAGTTATATTTTTTATTTATAAAATTATTTTATTATTTTTATATTATTACTATTTTATTTTACATCATAGCATTATGAAGATTTACTTTATTGTTATGATTATTACTTTCATTTTAATTTCTGAAATTATTATTTATTTAATTGCTTTTTTTATTTATGAAACCGCATTTTATTAAGAAATTTGGGAATTAAAAAGGATACTTGACATCAATAAGGAATTACTAATTTAATATATGAATTGTAAATAGAAAAGACTCTTTAATGAAATGAAGACATGCGTTGTTTTCAACAAATTATTAGTAATGAGCATATTTTCAAAAAAAAAAATCAACCTGAAATTTTTTGTGAGGGGGGAATGGCAATGAATTGGGATATAAATAAATAAAATGGAGGAGAAATATTTCAAATGGCAATTGAAAATCTCAGGTTGTTTCGTAAAGAGGCTAAAATGAGGTGAAAAGGGTGGAAGAGGAATTAAATAACCAGTAAAAGGATTACTAAAATTAATTAAATAACTTTCTCATTATAGTGAATGACTTTTGTCTTAAAAGTTGTTTTTTAAAGTTGCCAGTCTGTAGAAATTAGAATTCCACTCATATACTATCGCAATAATCAACGTAAATTTCATTACTTTTAGTGTATTAAAGATAAAGTAGTACAGTCCCAACTACGAAACTGGAAGTTAACGCATTTAAAGCTCAGTTTTGAAATTGATTCCTCTTATATGGTAAATATACCTGCCTAGACCGAAAGAATCCTGTCTCCCAGTTTTTTTATCAGATATTTTCAATGATTTACGAGATAAACTGCAATTCTTGATCAATGTAAGTTTGTTTTACGAAAATCAAATCAAGGAAGCTTTTAAAAAAACAAAAGGTCGATTGCATTATTTGATATTTCTAACTTTTCATTCTATTTCTCCTATCTCCCTTACCAGGAAAACAGCAGCCAGGCAAAACAAGGAGACAACTACCATATACTAGCAGTTGTTTTTCTACAAATTAAAAATTTCGAATCCGTTTCTAAATTCGGAATTCTTCTCACATTTGCATTTATTATAAATGGATGTTCTGATTCAAAAAAATTTTGAATTCTTCTTTTTATGGAAACTTATCCGAAAGAAGCATTTTTTTTTTTTTTTTTTTTTTTTTTTTTTTTTTTTTAAAATGCTTTGTCCAACTTCCTTCCATTTTGCTTCTCCAGCATTCGATACTGCAGCATTGGGATGAATCAACACTAATTTTACCTCGAATTGTTGATCAAATAAAAAAATATGAGCATTTTTTTAATTCTTAAAGTACTTTTTAATGTAAATATTATGTGTTAAGCCATATTGATTGGATTAATCAAAAATAAACCATAAAAGAAATTATTTTTCTCAGTTATGTCAATTATAACATGCTATTTCACATAGTATATGTCATATATTTGAATTTTAAATCATGAAATCTTTAGAAGGGGCAAAAGGGTGATTTTTCAGATTGATAAAGCTAAGGAAAAACATAATTTACATTGTTTGATCGTTAAATGAGTTATTTTTTTAATTGATATTGATTTAAATCAACAAGATTATAACAACTCGAAATATGTAGATAGCATAATGACAGTATCAAAATTGAGTTTATTATTTTAAAAACTAAACTGGTTGATGAATTTAAAAAGGGAGATTTTTCTATTCTTTGAGATCGTTGCTCATTTATCTATTTTCAATGCAGTACTAATTTGTAGCCTAAGATGTTAAATTTGCCAATGGTTCATTTTTGACATATCACCTGAAAATTCGTTTTATTTTGATATTAATTCTCAGTTTTAAAAACAGTTAGGTCTTAGTTAATATTAAAAGCATCATATTCGAATTGTACATGTTATTCAAACAATTGTGCATTCATTTAAAGAATTAAGATATTATTTCCCAATTCTCAATTCTAATTTTTCAGCTGTTATATCCTTATGAAAGAAAAATAAATTAATTCCCATTGTTAAAAAATTATTACATAAAAATTACTTCAGAAGTACATAAATGACATTTTTAAAACAAGAATTAATATTTATAAACACTAATTATCCTCAGAATTGGAGCAGAAATTTAAATTACCTAAATATATCTTGCAATGAGCATATCAGCTGTTTTAGGACAGTTTACTCAACTAGTATAGCTTTAAAAATAAATCGAAATTTAAAAGAGGGTGGATATTTCTGTCACACAAAGTTAGTAAATTATTAGTACATATAATAAATTATTATCAACATATATAGTACAATTAGTATATAAAGTAAGTATTGTTAGTACATAAAGTTTATATATATATATTCGAGAGATTCTTCCAAATAAAAAGCATAATAGGTGCAATTTTCTAAGATTTATCAGAATTACATTTTTTTTCATAATCTGTAAAAATGTAAACATTTGGGGAATTATTAACAATTTAATTATTTACAACGCAGGGAAAAGAATCCAGGAAATCATTATTTCCGCAGCGCTAGTTCTTGGAAGAACTCCAACAAATGCATACGATTCCTACTGTGTTTTACTCGATGCGTTGATAACGCGAAGAAAGTCGCATGAATTTTTTAAGGCTGTTTTTCGCTCTTTCCTACCAAAATCAACAGCCGGAGTTTTAAAAATAGAACCCGGTCAAATGCGCCATTATCACACACATCCCATGCAGCTATTGAAATAACTCAGTGAAAAGCAGATAAAGCGAATATCTCTACTCGTCTTTCGCGATACACATTTCTTTCGCGACACGACTTTAAACTTATCATTTTTAATCGAGAGACAGATAAAAAGTAACGCAATATTTGCGAGAGTTTTGAATTTTGAGAATTCCGTTTTAATTTACAATATTTCTTTATGCACAAATGAAAACATATGAAAATGGAATGTATAGAAGAAAATATGCTGAAATGAAATATATTTGAATAAACTACATTCATTGGAAATAGATGAATTTTTCCAGGAAAATTCAATCAAAATTTACTTGTATCTCTGAAAATTGAATTTTTATTAAAATACACTGAAAGAAAATGTCAAATATTCTATTACCTTCCAGTAAGTTTTTGATTGCAAGAGCTTTGTCAACTCTGCAAATAATAAATAAATATTTTAGATTATGCTTTGCTTTTGCTTTGAACTAGTAAGCTGAAATCAACGACGAAACTTCTGATACTATTATTTATAATTGCACTTAGCAGATATTTTTACTTGACCAAGGATTAAATGATAACTCAAAATACGCCTACTTCTACGTGACGGAATCAAAATGGATAAAAGATATTTAATTCTTCTGTTGTTTCATATCAATTTATATGTGTATTATTGCTTTTCGTTCCATAAATCCGTTCTTAAGCCTTGTTTGCTGCCCAGGGCCGGATTAAGTGCTTTAGGGGGCCATTAGATCCTGCTAGAAACTTTTTGCCCATTCGCAAATTTCAAAACACCAGGTATATTATTATTGACTTAATGTTAAAATGCATTTTAATAGTTCAAGCAACAATTATCAGAAACTGCCAGAACAAAAATTTGTATTTTTGGCCACTTTAACGCATCTATTTTTAATATCATGCACATAAAAAATTTCAAATTTTCAAAACAAAATTTATTTTAAACCAAAATAGCAAATGGAAATAATTAAGACCATCAAAATATATGTAGGAATGAATATTTTTTGACATTATAAAGGGATGTATATTTTTAGAATTATAATAAAAAATATTATGAAACTTGCAGAAGACAGATTAGGAATGGTGTTAAAACAGCGCTTCAGAATTTAAACAATACTTGATTTGAAATAAAAAAAACTTTCAGAATTTTGGAGGTTTTAAAGTTGCGAGTCTCAAAAGCAGCTGCCTACTTTGAGCATTTAATATTTTGACTTTGATGATTTTTTGTCTTTTAAGGTCATAATTTTCTCATGAGCTGATGTTTTAACTACACTCTGTAGTAATTATATTCAGATTTATTTAATAAAAAATGAGGCTCTAAATTCAAATGAGCTTACAATGAAATACACCTGCATGTATTATATTATATTACAGGATTTTAAATTATGAAAACTAAAAAGAAATCTATAAAAATAAGTAAATACAGTTTTCGAAGTTCTGAACGATTTTTTTCGGGATTTTTTTAACCATCTAATATCACATATTTCAGCTACTTTTATTTTATTGCCTCAAAAAGTTGTTTTATTTTTCTTTGAATGTGAAAAGAACTAGAGCAAAATTTATTTCTAATTTTTTAAGCATTCAGCTTCTGGTAAAATTTCTAAACTTTTATTTTTCAAATCTGCACAATTGCAGACTTGAGCAATACATCAAAACTCTTTCTGGAATATATTACAAAAGCAAAAAACTTAGACTTTCCATTCATATTAAAACACGAATTGCACTTTTAACCTCTATAATATTTATTTAAGTCGAAAGAGAGAAGATAAAACAAACAATAAAAAAAAGTGTTCAAATAAAGTGTTTTATATAATATTCTATTATTTTTTTAAATAATGAAATGGATAGTTACTTTTCTAATTCTTAATTTCAAATAAGAAAAATGTACAAGTTATATTTTAAAGAAAGAATAGGAATGCATACAAAATACTGCTGTACATATAATAGAATTGAAATTTCAAATTAATATTAAATAGGTTATTGTAATAGAAAGTTTTCAGAAATTAGATTGAAAGTTGTTATATTTAATGCAATGGTTGAATTTCTAATATTAGTTTACTAAGTTATCAAATATTATTCCATAAACATTGAAATAGTTGTTTTATATTTCTAAAAATACTTTTAACTGAAAGATCGGTGGCCTATTATCTATATTTTCCTTTCAAACTCTTTTTAATGCTGTTTTTCAGTGTTTGGGAAGAATAATGTAAATAAGTTTGTATGGGAACTTGCAGAAGTCAGACAATATCATAAAACAACAAATCTTTTAAAAAAATGCTCTTGCAAATAAAGTCTACCAACAAGTATATTTATCAGCAAAAAAGAAGAAACACATTAAAGAAAAAAAAATAGTTGGAACAAATCGAGCATAGAGGGAGAAAAAACAGGCTAGAAAAATCAAACAATTGCTAAGAAGCGAAAGCAGGCTGCTAGTGAAAACAAAACACAGAAGTAAACAAATACAAACTGAAAAAAGTTTAAAAGCTGAAAAAGTATTTGCTGTAAAGTCAAATGCACAGCAAATGCGAGGTCAAAAACTATTTAATACCTGTTTGTAATGAAGAGTACAAAGATTAAATTGTTAATGAATTTTTCTTTTTCTTCTTTTTCTTTCAAAAGAGAAACTATAGAGGCATTTCTTTTGCCTTCCTTAGATTTAAAACACAGTAAAAATGTAATTATCTTGGTAAATAACGTAAGCCAAAAGCTTGTGATACATATTCCTTTCTGCAAATTAAGTCCTGCAATTCCTGTTCTTGTCTTTTGTTTTCTTATTGGATAATAAAAGAAAAACGGATATGGCGTAATTTAGAATAGTTTTTATTCTGCCAATTTTCTTATACTTTTTGATAAATAAAAGAGTAAAATATTTAAAGTCTTAGTTGAAGATTATTTTTTAAAAATCCTTAGCTGCTCTTTGTTGCAAAAGTGAATAATTGAATACTATTCGAAAAATAGGATTTTTTTAAGGAAAGGGCTTTTTTAGTTGGTCTGATAAATCTTTTCTCAATTACTACTATTATTTCAACCCATACTTACTTATTTATATATCTTGTTCAAATTTTCAATCGTTAATAAAATACTTTTTATTCATGCACTCAAGTTCAAATACATTTTTTCAAACATGTAGTGGATGACACTTGATATTAAGGCAGTTTTTATATATTAATTCATTAATTAAATTTAATGAATTTTTAATACTTTAAATAGAGTTTTAGCAGTTTGTAATGAAATAATTGTTTGTAGGCTGTAGCTCAATCGGTAAAATGCAAAGAATTCTGTATTTTTCACATGAAGGTGAAGAATTCAAATTCAATTCTTGCAAAAATCAAAAAAAAAAAAAAAATCATAAATTTTTTTTCATAATTTAAAAACTAAACTAAACTAAAAGTAACTAAAATAAATTTTTCTTTGTTGATACAAGTAGGAAAATTGTTTTTAAAAATTATTATTTGTTTCTCAGGGTGTGATATAATTATGATATGCCAATCAGTTCCAAGACTACTATTTCAAAATATGATTTAAAAAAATTAAATGCTGAATTTTTTTCAAAATTTAGGTGTATAAAATTTAAATTATAATTATTTCACACTCAGAACATGAGATAGAAATTTATTACATTTTATTTAGAAAGAATCTAATAACATTTTACAAAAAGGCGAGAAGGAAAATCTATAATGTGATGGCTGTTTCCCAACAACATAACTACGCTCAATTGCTCTCTCCTTATTTCGAGTATTCTCTAACCAGACATAATATCTGAAATACTGCCAAAATTCAGACATAAACTATTCGAGGATTAAAAAAAAGAACATTTCGTGATAAGTAGTTAGAAAAATATCCTTAAAAATGAAACAGAACTTTTTAACTTAAATTTAGCAGAAATCATGGAATGAGAATAATTTATTGATTGTTACTAAGATAAAAGAAGTAGCTAAAGCAATTGTCAAATTTTTAATAAAAATTCGAGTTAATTCAAAGCTGAAGAAGTGACAAGAATTCAAATATGGGCAAATCAATTATCAGAAAGAATTATTTCTTGATTAAAAAAAATAGCCAGATAATTATCATTACAGCGAGAACAAAACTTTATAAGCATAAATTCAAGAAGAAATCAATGCAAGATAATTAATCAACTATAGTTAATATGATAAAATAATTTTCTAGTTGATTCAAGTAGAACTCAGTGTAAGAAAATTAATTAACTAATTAGTGAAAGAATTAATAAAAATTCAAACATGTCTAATTAAAGATAGAAAAGAATTATTTCTTGAAAAAATTACCAAAAAAGCTGTCGTGAAGGGTGGAAAAAGGATTTAATAATATAAATTCAAGTAAACACTAACGCAAAAGCATTAATCATCATTAATATGATAAAATATTTCTTTTGGTAAATTCAAACAGAAACCAATAAACCAATCGATTATTGTAAATAAGAAAAACCAATTCACTGAAATAACTGCCAAAGGGTCAATGGAAATTCGAATTAATTCAAAGGAAAATAAATAAAACTGAAATTTTCAAAATGCTTACGATTTTTAGGAAGATGCATTTTTCATGGATTTCACAGAAAACAATTCTTACTGACAGAACATTTGTAACTGAAATTCACAGAAAGAATAGATAAAAATTTAAATATGTACTAATCAAAGATCGGCAAAATTATTTCTTGGAAAAAATATTCAGAAAAATCAATCATCATGGTGAGAAAAAACCGGACTTAATAACATAAAGTCAAGTAGAAACTACGGAAAGAAAATTCATCCTCATTCATAAAATAAAACAATTTTCTAGTAAATTCAGTAGAAACTGATATTAACGAGTCAATCAACTATCTTAAATAGGATAAAATAATGTACTGAAGTAACTAACAAAGAAACCAATGAAAGTTCGAATTATTCCAAAGGAAGATAATTAAAAACAATTGCAATTTTCAGAAAGCTTATGATTTTCAAGACATTGTGTTGTTCATGGAGTCCACATAAAACAATTCCTGCTGACAGAAAAATTTTATCAGAAATTCATAGAAGTGCAGGAAAAAACTTTATCATGTTCACAGTTCCCAAAAATATTTTTGAAAAACCAATTTCTTCAGCAGAGTGAAAAGAAAGCATCTAAATATAGAGCCAATATAATTTCCTTCCGAAGAAGATACATAAAAATGTAAATTATTTCATGAATATTTTAGATTTTGATTTTCTGCAGCCAATTTATTGCCATCCTATCTCACATAAAAGTATAATTATTCTTTTAAGCAGTTGGTGAATTTTGATAAACGTAAATAGATCAAAATTATATATAAGACAATAAATTTGCAAATAAAAATTACCTTCAACACAATCTGAATTAAAATCATTCAAAATTTCAGTAATTTCATGTTTTTGTTTGCCAGTCATTACCGTAAAGGATTAATAATGTTTACGATAGATGTCAAAAATCTTACCAAAGTTTTAAATTGCTGATTATTTTATAGAAATTTGATACTTGTTTGATGGAAAATGACGCACAAAATGTAACAGTAAATGTAACAAACAAAAACAGTAATTTCATGTTTGTAAAACCTCACTCTTTAAAATATAGGGTTTTTTCTAAATATCTACATAAATACTGTGAGTTAAAGATATAACATCAATTAAAAACATTTAGATATTTTTATGTAGTTCGATTTTTCATAAGTAAAATTTTTTTCGATATTTTCTCTAATTTTAAAAATCGAATATTAAAATGTCGAATTTAAAATATTTAGTCTCTAAGATTCTATAAATAAGTTATTTAGTTAAAAGTTATTTGTTAAAACTTTTAATTAATTTAAATGTCATGAAGAATTTTTTCTGTAAATTATTTATGATAATTTACAGATAACAGCATTTTGAGAAACCTTTTGACTTTAAATACAGAATATAAATGATAACATTCTGAAAATAATTGCTGAGAAAAATAACATTTTGTGCGTCATTTTCCATCAAACAAGTATCAAATTTCTATAAAATAATCAGCAATTTAAAACTTTGGTAAGATTTTTGACATCTATCGTAAACATTATTAATCCTTTACGGTAATGACTGGCAAACAAAAATATCGAAAATGTGCAAACATCATTGCAAAAAAAAGTATAAAGTATCATCCGAAGAGCACAATCAATGTTGATAAGTTGCTAACATCCCTAAACTTTAATTTGAATATTTTGAATTAATGTTTCCAAATCAATTGAAAAATGAGAACTTTCCAAATGAATTCCGAAACAATTAATTCAATTAACGAGTGTTTTAATAAACAAGATGTGCATTGAGATTTGGAAATTCTTCACATGCATATTCTAAACATACGATGTTAGATTCAGTAAGATATAAAGCTTGAAACATAAAACTTCGCAGTAATTTATAATTAATTGCGGTATTTCAAGTAATTCGTAGAGATTTCAATCCAAGCAGATTCTGAAATTCTAATACTCACTGAATTCTGATACTCACTGAAGCAGATTCTGAAATTCGGGTACTTCTGATACTCAATTCCAAAAAATTCTGATACTCACAGCAGCCCTTTTCTATAGATTAAAATGCTAGTCGTTAGAAGAGAATATTTGATACACATGTTTATCAAACATATGATCTTGCATTTTCTGAAACAATTATCCATTCTTAAGTCCATGTTAATGAGACAGGGTTTTCATAATTGTTAAAGGATATTCACCAGTTAAATCTCAGAGCCATTATTAGACAAATTGTATTATGCATTACTAGAGTAAAGGTTTAAGGAGCGTAGTTTGTATCAAAATTTTTCAGCGTATTGAATATCAATTAAGTATTGTCAAATACATAAGAATACCCCAAAACCTTTTAAAGAATTAAATTGAATTTAAAAGTTCGTCTTGGAAAGGGTAACAAATAACAATTAAGAACGAATTATTGAGATCCAAAATAATAAGAGGAAGATAATTTAAATTTTTGGTTTGGTAAACAGCAATTGTTTCATTTTGCATTTAATGTTAAGAGTTCTAAATGTATTACAATAAAATATTCAATTTCCGTGAATTTCGAAAGTCATGCAAGGTTTCTAGATAGGTGATTATTTGCTTCATTTGGTCTTTAAATTAATGTTGGATTTTTAAACATTATGATCGTAATTTGTGGAAACTTCTGTTTACAATATTCTATCTCATATGATAATTGGTGAGAAATTAATAAAAATGCTTAAAACACTCAATATGTCTTTACAAAACACTAAAAAATTAAAGTATCTGAATAAAGATTTGGAAATTAACCATTGAACTCGAAAATATATGCTCTATGCATTAATAAGTAAATAAATAAAGTTTTCAAAATGCCGAAATTGTTTTTCAAATGAAAATATGCTGAAAAAGATTTTATTTCATCAAATTGACCTTAAAAGTAAAACTATAAGATGGAAAATTGAAGTTTTTGTCTCTTAAAATGCAGCCATTTTGTTCCACAAAATGCTTTCAAATGAATAAGGCAGCCTTTTGAAGTTTGCATTGTTTTTTTTATATTTTATATTTCCATATGTCTAAAAGTCCTTTCAATATACTAAAATAAACATAATTTTACCTTATTTAAGATATACTGTTAATTAAAGTAGCTTTTTCATATAGAAAGCATATTAATCATTTACATTCATACATTTTATTATTACATCATTATATTCATATGAAATCAAAATATTTCATAAAATTATTATCATAGGTGATAAAGACTCATCAATTCTTGTATAAATAAAATTTTAGAGAGAATTGATAAAATAGCTAAAATTTGAATATCGAATAACTATTGTATAAAAACACACCAAGATGAAAATTTTCACAAATATTATTTTCATTAGTTATTATAAAATTAAATTAATTTATTTTACTCTCTCTAAATTTAGCATTGAATTCGTACAAATTCTCTTTCCAGAAAATAATGGACTTAATTAATTAATTTCTTTTCAGTTATATTTTCGTTAAACTATTTCTTTAAACTCAAAAACAATTTTAATGACATTTGTATTATTAATCTCGTGAAAGATAAAATTGATAATATTCCCATTTTTTCTTTAATTTTGAATGCGTTTGCGGTGTTTTTTTTTTTGCAATAATTTATAGCAAAAATTGGATTAATTTAAAAACAGCCCTAAATTATTACTAAAAATAATTAATTATTAATACTTTTTAAATGAATTACATATAATTTATTTTAAAAAAGATTGCGAAGAATGTTTTTATGCGAGCTTAATTGCAAAATTTATTTAACAGTAATAAGAAAAAACACATATTATTTTGGGTGCTATCAATATTTACTGCAGTGATTTTTTTTTATTTTCTATTTATTTATATTTTTTGCAAAAGTTTGCCAAGTAATTACAATCATTCAAATTGTTTATGCAGACAACGTAAAAACTCTATTTCATTATTTTTGCTTAACTATTAACAGGCTTCTTGCCAATTTCCAATTTTTTTATTTAATATGCATTTAGTAAATAATAAGAATTTATTTAAGCTCTGATGCTTGGGAAAATTAGCTATCTAAAAGTTGAAATTTTAAATTAAAATTGCTTTAGATTGCTTCAAAACAGACCGTTAGAAGTAAACAGCAGAAAGAAATCGATGGTAAAAGTAACGAATCAAGAGGACAGGAATCGTTATGAAACTCAAATCTATGTTGTCTGCTTATAGTTTTCTATTGGTTTTTTCCCTCTAAATCACCAAACTTTCATCCTAATATAGAAATCTTTTATTCTCGATTCCTTCAGCAGAATGCACAATGCAGCAAGATAAAAAGCAATCATCAATCAAGAGGCATCAATCAATTGGCAATCATCATTTTCCTTTAAATCTGGAAAATTATAATAAAGTTCCTGATTTTTTCATAATTTTAAAGTATCATTTACAAATTTCTTACGAAATAATTTTTCCATCTCTTAATTTAGTCCTTAAAATTCATATTAATTGAATTTACTTATTATTGCTAGCTCAAAGGTATTCCATAATAAGTTCAAACGTTAAGTCAATTTTTTTCTTTGAGGCTCAACGTATATTTAGTTGAATTGTAAGAAATAAAAGCTTTATTTTTTACATATTTAAGAAACCATTCGATTTCCGAAAATATTTGTCTTAGACGAAATAACTTTTAAAAAGAAAAGAAAATCGTATACCGAAAACGACAAATTACTACTTTAATACATCAGGCATATTATCGAAGCTCCAGGAAAATAGATGAAACAATAATGAGACATATTTCCGTTTCATACGCGTGTAGAATCCAAAAACTACAAGTTTCCTCAAAGGATAGCTAAGAAAACTAACAGAAAATCTCAAAAGAAGCTCTGCTCGAAGAAAATCTCTTTGACTAAGTATGTTGCTCCATTATCTGCCAAAAGAGTCATCCCCAAACCTTAGCCTTTCACACGTGACATCATCCTTTTTAGCCCTTAGAAAAAGCAGTCTGCTTTTTCGATACTTCTTCGTAACTGGCAACTTATTTATGTTTCCTTAGTAAGCGGGCATTTCATAAAAGCCTCACATTCAGCAACACATGCGTATATTTCTTTCCTTTAAACCAGATCAAAAATCTGCTCTGCCCGGGGAGTAAGTTTTATCAGATTTACAGATATGGGGAATAAGTGTTTAATAAAAGCTAAACGGTAAACATTTTAGAGGAAAGCGGCGGTTTTTTTTTTATCAACTACGCCTTCCGCGTTTATTCACATTAAATAATGTTAAAAAGAAATATGTTTATTTTCTAAAAAGCCATTCCCCAGACAGTGAAGATTAATAGATATAAATATTAGGAGTCCCACCTATTACTCTTGGTTTATTAAATGTTACCTTAAATGGTAATATTAAATCTATGATGAATGACTGCGGAGAAGGGTGCTTTAATCTGGAGTCTATTTTCAGTTTCAAGGCTCTTCACAGATAAACAAGCCATAGATACCTTTGTATATTTTATGCGAAGCTTTTCAAAACTTATCCTAGCTCTTGTGTCAGTTTGAAATGTAGTTGTTGGCCATCTTTACGATAGTTGAAATGGTTTTAATAAGAGAGATCGAACAATTGTCAAATAAATGTGCATAGTACAAATAGATGTATCTGAATGCTACCAAATGAGCTTCTTGATTATTCATTTGTCAAATACGTGACTTTATTCAGAAAGGTATTAAAATTGTATTAATCTAAAGGAAATAGTTCATCTTCGGAAGTCTTTTCGTTCCTTCTAATACCATAATTTGCTATTATTAGCATGAAAAAAAATTTAACATGGAGATACTATTTTTTAATGACTCGTCAATTTCGCAATACCAAAAATATGGTAATCGATACCTTTCACAAATGTTCAGGGTGAAGTACATTATGATTTGCCTATAATGTTACCCGCTTGCAAGATTTCGCAAAATTTCAGAGTAATGTTCACCAATTTCTATATGAAAATAAGATAGTTTATGTTGCTGATCTTTATAATTAACAAATCAAGCCAGATTTCCACTGCAATTCTAAATAAAGCAGTTGATAATCTTTAAGGTAATTGATTTTATTATAATTTTAACAATCAATTTTAGCGTTTGTGAAATTTAATTAAAAATTTTACCAGACAAATTGATGAAGAAATATAGCATGGAAGCGATCTCTTTATTTTTGGTTTAGGCTAAGCAAATTTTTGATTTGAAGCTTCTTTTATAAATATTTAGATCCTTTGCTCTGTTTAAAGCGTATGAATTGTCCTAAAACCAGAAATTTTAAGATGCGTTTTGGTTTTTAGCATTTTAAGAAGCAAAATATCACTAAATGTTGCTGTTATCAATGGCAGTATACAAGCCCGCCTACCAATAGTCAGCGTTTTAAGCCGAAATGAGCTTCCTTTGTTTTTCAGTAGCGCCAACTAGGGCCAAGAGTCCGACTTAGCTACTTCATGCTTCACATTCACTTGCGCAATCCCTTTTTATAGGGAGACATATTCATGCTACTCACAGATAGAAAACAGAATAACTACCACGCCCTAACCGGGATATGAACCAGGGAAGCTCAGATCATGGGGAAGACAAGTTACCCCAATGCCAGAACGCCGGCTCAAAAAATGTAGCTAATGTAACCAGTAAATGTAGCAAAACACCGATAAATATAGTAGAAAAAGTGACCACTCTCAATTGAAAAAGTTTCATTGTATAAGAGATTAGCGGAGAATGACAGAAAATGTATATTTTCTGTATACAGCGAAAGTGGACTGAAGTAAAATATTAAAAAAAATTCTGCACAATAAATCTTGGATCTTCTTAGAAATTACTACAGATTATCTTGTTTCAAAATTGCGACCAACGAAAACATATGATTCCTAGTAGAAATTTCTGGGAAAAATTGAGTTTTTTCTTAATCCCATCATATCTATAACTATTGTAAAATGCTATTTCAATGTTTTTGCGTTACAGAATCCAAATGTCAACAAGTACTATCAAACGAAATGAATTTACAAATCAAATTTTGAAACATTTAAATTACTAGACCTACTAGTAGCAATACCCATACCAAAATAGAAATGAATTATTTATGTCGAGTAGAAACTACGCTTAGATCCACTAGCCGTGGAGACAGTTTCTTCACAATTTAATAGTTTTAGCTAAGATTTTTAACGGTACTCTCTGGTGAGATGATAATATAATTTCGCTGAAAGATAAACACAGAGTTTTGATGCCTTCATTTCAAATGTATGATTTCGCAAAAATATGATAGAAAGTATTTCACATTGTCCAAAAGCCAGTTACTTATGTCAGGAAAAAAATAATCTGAGGTAAAGTTCAGAAAGTTAAATAAACAAGGTTATTGTCAGAAATGTCTAGCTATAAAAAATAGATGTAGACTCATAAAACTTGCGATAGAAGTTTAAATAATCATACGTAGATTAATATTCATGACATTTAGAAAAACATATTTTAAATTTTATGTAGACTTTCTTCTGTTCCGTTAAATTGTGCAGAAACACACATTAAATGCCCAAACCAAGGTTCACTGAGGAGTGGCGCAAATAAACCATACAAGTTTAAAACCAATTTAATGGATAATTTCGGATTAAAATAAATATAACTTTGACTATTTATTCAATTTCTGCCACAGCATCAGGAAATGAGTAGTCTATGAATGACATCTTAACATTCATCTATTTCAATTAAGGGGGCGCAATCATTGGTCAAACAAGCCATCAATTTGAAAGTCCTGCAGATGACATTCAAATTACTTGAAATCAAATAGTTTGTAATAAAAGTATCCATTAATGATCTTAAATGCTCATTAATTAACCAAATATACAGATAGACTCAGGTCCTCCCAAATATTTTCAATATAATCGATACATAATTGCATTACATAAATAAAATGATTCGAAGAAAATAAAATCTTTGGAAGTACTTATTTTCTTGTACGATTAAAAAGGATGTGTTCAAGATAATTTGAAATCAAATATTAAAGGGCTTGCATTATTTTTACAAGTAATGTAATATAATATAGTTTTTACAATCACTACAAAATTTTTACTAGATTATATTATGAGTAAACATAACAGCATATACTAATTTTAGTTTTTTAATTAAAAATTTGTGAGAAACGGTAGAAAAAAACCCAGACATATGTATGGGTGCATGATCTTGGAAATAGTTTGAACATAATAAGGCAAAAATTCAATATATATATATATATATATATATATATATATATATATATATATATATATAATTTTTATTCCAAAATGTATTACAAGCTAATTGAGAACCCACATGCAAAATTTCTTGTATTATAAACCAATTTTAACCACTTGGTAGAAATATATGAACTCTTGATTCGATATTACGTTATAAACGTTAACAAATATTAAATTCGTTACATAAAGATTTCTTTTACTATACCCTTTATATAACTTAGCTTTTTTCATGTTTTTAAATAAGAAGTTTGTACTTCTTCGCTGGTTTTCGGTGTACTAGAGCTCAGAAATTTTGTACATCCATATATACTCCTGACTGCAACATAAAATTTTAATACTGTTTAATAATAATAAATTAATCATGCAGTTACATTAATTTTTCATTCCTTAAAAAAGAAACTATCTGTTTGTGAAGTTGAGAAAAACATTAGATTCCATAATATAGTGATAAATAATGAAATTTACAGTTCTTTCTAGAGGCCTATTTTATAAAAAATTTCAGATTGACCAACATAAGTGAAATAAAAATGTCATCTACCCCCCCCCCTCCCCTCATAAGCTCACAAATAAACGGCTAGCCTCGTGATAGATTTGATCCAAAATTTGATGCACACTTCTAGATTAAATGATAAAATCGTATATCAAATTTTATGCATCTAGGTAGTATCATTTTGTTGTAATGTTTGTATGAAAACGCAAAGACAGAGAGACAGACTTCGTTTTAGGAGATTTCACCAGATTTGATAGATATCTACATTTTGACGTAAAGACCAAATTTCATACATCTTATTTGCTTTTTTACTTTCTCGTATGCACATCGCATTATTCATGAGTGGAATACTATATCAACAGGCAAAGATTGCAGTTTCATCACTCCGTTTTTTACACAAGCCAAATGACAGGGTTTTTATAATGTCTTTGGATTTATGGACTGTCTATTGAGAAATAAAATGCTTTTTCAAAGCAGTTTATTTTTTTTTTTATTTCTAAGCATTTTATGTTTAAGTTTTAGTTTTTCCCATTTTTGACATAGCTTATTTTTGATTCCATTTTTCTAGAGAATTGAGGATCAAAAAGATATGAATCTCACATCATTTCTTAGGAATGATATTTGAGTAAAATATCTCCGCTTGAGCATTAATTTAAACTTTTTCCAAAACGATGAAATCCACAAATTTAAATGGATAACTGAGATGATGTAGTAGACTGAATAGCTACATTGGCATCATATTTTCCTATAAACGAGAAAATCAAAGCTTATTCTTCAGAGCAGTTGTTCTGATTTTAGTCTTGTAAATTAGACTTATCTAGGTCAGATATAAAAATTTTTTTAGAATTATTTCTCTAATGTTTGAACTGGAGGGAGGAAATTCAGTCTGGGATCGTTACGAGAAATTTGTACATTCTTTCGAATTTTGATCGAAATCTATTCACAGGAAGTTTTCTCGTCTATCTTCATGAGGGCCCTCTGGTTTTACTGAGCCTAAGGCTCTAAAGTTGGCCGGTCGTGGGTGTCCCGCTATTTCTGTCTATCTTACTGCAAGGGAAAGCGATAATATAAAAATCAAAAAGCTAGATGAATGAAATTTGGAACATTATTTTAACATTTATATGTCTATTAAATGTTGTAGGTATTAATCAAAGTATATGTCTGTATCAAATTTTGGAACCATATCCTTCAACGGACTGACTATATGTTTGACCGGGTGTACATGGATATAAACTCAATTACTCACAAACTCAACGACATAGATAAATGAAATTTAGTATGGGATATTACAGTTAAAACTATAGTTCCATTCCAGGTTCAGATTGGTTGTAGAAAATGAACACAAAATGCATTTTTGGTTTCTTCACAGCACAATAAAGCAAAAAAGCTCATGTATTGGACTATTTGAATGATAATTTAAGTTATCCTGGCGTTCAAACCCTTATTGAAAGTACACGATTCTGTGCAAGAGGAAGTGGGATAATACTTTTATCCTACTGATCTGACTAAAGAAGTAAGAGAGCACTGTTGTTGATTTAATTATCATGTTCAAAGACCAGCTGAGAACTGAGAAAGAGAGGAAGAGGTCTAAAATACAGATTCATGGCTTTTTTATGATTACAATACTTTTTCTTTTTTAGTCTACAATGTGTTTCTTACACCTTTCTTTAGAAAGTATAAGAGGAATTTTATTATATGGCGGTTTGAAGAAACTGTACCTATTTAATTATGTTAATAGTAATACTAAGCAAAACATCAATAGGAATTTTATATGTCCTTAAATGGCTAGATTCGGCATGAAAATTTAATGCAGTATGCAGGTAACAGGATGTATTTTCACTATCCAATTCTATTTGCCACGCAATGGAATGAATAATTAAGAATTAGAGCGTGCAATAAGTTCTTATTTTACTTTATCGACCAAGATAATAGCTAGTTGGCCCACATTCAAGTCTTTACCTTTCATATTTCTTTCAGCTACTGTTTTAAATATTACCTAATACATTTTCATTAAATATTTTCTTTCAAAGCCAAGCCACCTGCATCGATGTACAATAACATTTTTCTTTCTTTAAAATTTTGGTAGAAAGAATAAAGCTCTAGTTCGTGAAAATAAAGTAACTTTTCCCTTGCTCTCAGGAATATCAGGAATCAATAATGCGTTGGATGAGGTAAGGTGATATAAGTTTGAAACCTCCGAAGGACATATTTCTTTTATAAAACCTCTTACAACTTTTAGGACATGTCAGAGGCTTATCAACTTTTCGTGACATGAACTAGAAAAAAAATCTACAAATGTTACTGCGAAGCGTGAAACCATTAATAAAGAAGCTTTATGAATTTTCATTATTATTCTGTTTTATATTATTTTCATTTGCCTTTTCATACTTGTCAAGATAATTGCAGGAAAATGGGTTTCATAAATTTAAATAAATCTAGCTTTCGTATTCACATTTTAATATATCTTCTGATATAATTTTAAAGGTTTGCTACAAACAATATTCTCTAGATTCAAAATACTCACAATGTGAGTATACTCACAAATACTCACAAGAGCTCAAATACTCACAAGAGCTTAAATACTCACAAAATACTCACAAGAGCTTAATCCATTAAGCTCTTGATCTAATAATGAACAAAATTCAACATATCTCTATTAATAATGAAAGAGAGTGTGTGTGTAAGAATCTGTTGCTCTCTACAACCCAAACAGTTTGATCTCGAACAGTCAAATTTTGTATAAATGTATTACATAGAATGGAAATTCCCACTTTAGAGCGATTTTTTAAAAACTTTGAATAAAAGTTAAACTAATTAAAAAATTTGAGAAGTTTTGGGGTTTTTCCTCTGTAACTTCCGAAAATATTATTTTTAAAAACAAATTCCTACATAGTTTTTATTATCTTTTTATTGGTATCAATTTAGTAAATAATGTTAATGTTTTCCTGAACTCTAAAAATTTTAAAAAGATATGTTTTCTCTAATTTTTAATGATATATATCATTGTTTTATTAAAACTCAAATCATTTTCAATATTTTATCAAAGAAATTTCCAGTATTTTTTTATTGTAAAGAACTAAAGAAAGAATAATGTTCTTTTTTAGTATCCATCCATAGTTTATATGTAAATAAGAAAGAAAGATTTTAACATCACGAAAGTCAAAAGATAGATAGATCAGACAGTTACATTTCAAACAGCACTATGATGTCAAGAGATCTACATGATCTCTTGACATCATAGTGCTAACCCCATAGAGATCTAACTCCATTAAAATTAAGATTAAGATGATTTCATTGAAATGGCATAAAATCAATATCCCCGAAAAACCAAGCAGTCACCAAAGGCACCTAATGTGTAATTGCGGCTTTCAAAGCTAAATTAATGCAAGAAGGTTTCGTTGTCTTTAATAGGTCCCCGGGCTCCAATGCAACAGCTTTTCTTTTTTATTACACTCCAGAGTTATTCATTAATCACTAAATTAAAACCCCTTTTTCTATGATTTTAGTCTTGCGCAAATTTCCTAGTGGAAGCCAGGTTCTAAAATTGCCTAAAGGTTTATCTAAAGGGCTAAATATAATATTGTTAGTTACATAAAAATATTCATATCTATAATAAATGCTTTTATTGGAACAATTACTTTCTTTGTAGAAAATTTAATACCAATTACATGTTATTTATTATTGAAGTTCAAAAGGTTACATATCTTAAATTGTTAAGGTTACTACGTTAAAAAGCCGATTTTTTACAGAATTATAAAGCATTTTTTATTTAATATGCTTAATGTTTGAATAGGTTTCTTTGTAAAACCATTAGACTTTGGTTTATACATCTATTTTTTAGGAAATTACTCTGATTTTTACATTTTATTTTTCATGAGTTTTAATTCTATTTTGCATCTTTATTTGCTATTTTCTAATCTTTGACAGAAGTTTCTGAAGAACATCCTCATAAATTACGTTTTAATGCATATTTTTTGTTATAATGTGGCATAATAACTTCCCAAAATCAACATATTCAGCAGTTCCTGAACTATAGATTAAGTAATCTATTTATTTAAAAATATTTTAAAGGTGTTTTAGTGTTTCCAATGCAAAAAAGTTGAAATTTGGTGTGATTCATCAGTCGAATCCCAATATTTAAAGAATGGATTTGAAATATAGTTTATTTTTAAGTTCAAGTACTAGATAATATATTTTTAATTATATCTGCAACATTTTAAGCAAATAATTTTATTAATCTCTAAACTAGAACATTCTTGCTCTATAATTCTTTTGATCCAAAAAACAACTCTTTTTCCCAATTTTCAGAAAACATTTGCCTCTTTACAGGTTTTTTGTAGTTTTATAGATGCTTTTTCAATCTTTTATATGAAAATATTCAAAAATATGACTAGTTCGAATGTTTTACAAAAAAATCATACCGAACGTAGTCATACATCAATAAAGGACAACCAATCTTTTACTCACTAAATGATAAAATCCGTGAAATAGTATGGCCATTATGCAGTTAAGAGAAACGATAATCCTTAAATATCACAAACTTATGAAGGCTGAAATCCAAAATGGACATTCTAATAAAAAAACCTATTCTTCATAATTCGGGCTGTTTTTTGTATGAATTATTACAACGAAAACAAATCAATACATCTCGGACATTCACATGTGCTATCAAAATCAGGACCAGACCATTAATATTACATTTACGACAGAGTTTCTCAGTGTTAGGCGTTAGAGCGGAGGATTTTTATCAGAGTTTTTATGATTCCGAGCACGCCATTTGGGTTGCCCATGATGCAGAAGCACCATGACAACCATTTAAGTAGGCTGATTCTATCTGACCCAGATGGATACTCAGAAAATGAACTTCCTTAGGGTTGTTCCTTAGATTCCTTAGATAGATCGCTTATACAACCAACAAATATATTCGGCCTAACACTGAAGGGAGCATTCATTGAATATGTGAGTCTATAAATATAACACTTATAAAATTCTGTAAATTGCCAATCCTCAAGTATTCTCCATGTTCAAATTTACATGAAGGCTTGAAATTTTGTGAAGAAGAATATATCATAAGACGTAAGGAATTCAATAAAAAATAAAAACTTTACACTTCAGTTCAAATTCTCTTGTAGTGGAATAATTATTCAAAATTCCGCAAATTTTAGAATATATTTTTCAAAGCTTCAAAAAGCTTCTTCTTATGGGGATAAACCCTATTTTTGATATCCTTTGTGAAAAGTATCTGCAAGAATAAAAAATTTGAATAAACCTGAAGAAAATTTTTTAAAAAATATTAGATGTTTCATTTTGAAACAATACCTTCTTCATGAATAGACAGCCAAAATATTACTAAAATATTGGAAATTTTATGTACTTTAATACTTTTAATTAACATTTTAAATGTAAAACGCAACCTATAAAGGTGGCATTTCATATTTAAAATCAAGCAATAGCAACTAAGGCTATATAAATAGCCTTGATTGCTCAATAAGCGGATTATATTTTGTTGATTGGTCTAGGCTTTGTATAATCGGTCGCCAATGAAACTGGCGACACTTCTCCCCTCATACAATCTTATGAAACGATATCACAGTAGTTTCTCATTCAGAATAGGAATTATTATATAAAATGCCAAAAAATGAGTTGAGAGACTCATATGTTGCCCTAAATATTAGGCTAAACTCATCTTTCTCAAAATGTACTGAGAAGCAATCAAAAATTAGCATGCTAAATAACCAAAAAAATTATTATTACATATTCCCCATTCGAAACAGCAATATATCAATTTTCATGGATACTACAACAAAATAAGATTAATATCTCTCACTTTTCTCATGTAAAGCAATATTCCATGAGTTTCATCTAGGTATGTATATTATTATAGGTAAATATCTATCTAGGAAATGAAAGCTCATCTGTTGTTGTCTGAAAAGAGTTGAAATCCCAGACTGAGCTGAATTCAGTTCATTTATATTAACATCCCGTTTCAAAACAACACTGGAACTATTTTGAGATATATTTCATAATTTCGAACCACAGTCAGATGACGAGGTTGATGCTAGAGTTGGTATCTCCCCTCTCCAAACTATCGCACCCCGCCAGAGGAAGGCCATTTGGCCTTGATAGATTTAACACGATGGTTTTCACTGGAATCAGATCTCGAACTAAGAACTCTCCAGAACTAGGTCGGATTACAGTCAGTCAAAGGTTGGCCAGCCTTGCAACAGTAAATAGAAAACGCTACTATAATTCTATTATTTAAAACAGTACTATATAAATTTCCATAGTGACAGCGACGAAACAGACTTCATGTCATTTCCAGTTCTCATGACAGTCAGACAGTAGCAAAACTAGAGTCAATATTAAAATAATAACTTTTAATATATTAATGATATTTTAAACATGAATGAGAGGCAAACAAAAGCTGATTTTTTTGTCGATTTTACATGAATAGATGGGTAAAAGAAAAAAACATCGTTTCGAAAAAATTCAGTTCACGGTGATGTAATGACAAGAACGAAAACGATTCTTCTCTTTTCAGATCAATACTTATGCTTGGCATTTCGAGTCACGCACCACGTTTCAAAAAGCATTGTTCCCGATAATAATTAGAAGAAAAAAAGTATTATCGATGTAAAGTCTGCAATGCAATGACAATTTCAGTGATTAACTTCTAGTCGTTGCTTACAGAAACAGTCGATTTATTTCCAAAAAGTACTTAACAAACTCAAGTTTATACGGCGAAATAATGTGCCTCCCTGATTCAGAGAATTTGTAACTGTACTTGTGCCCATTAATAAAACTGATTTTATTCAAGGTGGGTTTTATTCCCTTTGATAGCTGTGGTAGTAACGTAATCAAATGATAATTATTATGGTTAAGTATCAGTCTGCATGAGAAATGTACTGCTACCCACCCATCCCTAAAAAAAAGAATATACGAATTTGAAAAAAATTATGAATAAAATGAATGAATCTGAGTTCCAAGAATTAATTTATTTGGTTGAACTTAGTTGAAAAGTTTAATAAAACTATTTGTTTTCCATAAATTAAGAGGAAATTATAGTAAAGCAATTTTTCATTTCTAAGTGGAATAACTTATGAGTTTTAAAAAATTCATACAAATTTAGATAATAATTTGACAGTTAAAAGAATAAAGCATATTCTGTAAAAATTAATTTGTGCGCTGAACCTAATGGAAAGACAAATACATAAATTTCAATATCAGGTAGTAAGTATTCAATATTTCAATATCAGGTAGTAAGGATTGATTGACACAAAATTTAAAATCAATGATGAGATACTGAATAATAGAAAATTCCATAAAATCTCTCATGAGTATTTTTTAAATTTTTGGTCTGCTTGAAATGCCGTGTACACAGGAATTATAAGTCAACACTATTTTCAAAAACTTATAGTGCATGTTACCCGAAGATAGAACAAGTAGGTTAATTGTTATTGTTTCAGTTTTTTTTTTCTTAAACTGATACTTGCAAAGTTTTTAATATTTTTTCTATCTTTCGTTTAATAAATAGGACCATCTACCTTAGTTTTCTAACTTGAAGAGCAAGAAAAGTTAAAAACAGAATTTTTTTTTTTTTGTCTTTATCATTAATATGAATGCTTTTCTGTTTCATTAAATAAGAAAATATTGTCTCATGTTTATAACAGATGTCGAAAAATTGAAAATATTGGCAGAGAAAATTACACCCCCCTTCTTCCTTTATTAGAATGTGGAGAAATGAGACTGCAAAGTTATGAGAAATCTTTGACAGAATAGGTATTTAGGAGTCAACCTTGAATTAAAATGTTGAATTAATTTATAATTAGTAGGATTGTTACAATTTTGCTTGATAACTTCCCAACATTAAGGGTTTTTCGAAATAATATTATTGTACAATTTGAATCTCGTATCATCTAATGCGGATGGAAAGTTAAAAAAAAGCGCGAGGAGCTATTGTGAATCTCTTATTGTCAATGCTCATAAAGTTTAAAGTATTAACATTCTTACACTAAACATATCATTCTGAAATATGAAACGCAGATTCAAAATAATTATGTCAACTTTTATTTAACCTAAAAAGTAGGAAATTTTAACTTTAAAGGGATATTAAACCTTGAAATTCTTAAAACATTACCAAAATATTAAATTTCCTTTCTAACATTTCATCTTCAAAATAAGTGATTCTTTGCTGCTATAATGCTAAAATAAAATGGTTATTTTATAGATTCTGTGAAGTGACTGTTTTATCAAAATGAAGTTATTCAAATTTGAATGCTTTTGAAACTCAAATGCTCTTTCAAATTCAAATATGTTTGAAATATTCCAGGTATCTTGAAATGTCCCAGGAGAAAATCATATTATATTTTATATAAGGATCCCTATTAAACATTAAAATAAAATTGGTCATTCTGTGTTTAGTAGTTCTTTTAGCGAATTAAAAATGAATTTAAGTTTCAATCCTATACAAATCCAACGCATGCACATAAAAAGATTTTTTTTTAAATCGCCATTTTAGCGAATGCATCAAATTTATTCCAAATATATCTTTATATCATAATAAGGAAAAAATGACTTCAAATGACAGTTTTTTTTTTAAATTAAAAATTGTACACTTATAATATTTTTAAATAACATTTGTTTCAATTATTTTTAGAATATGTTTAAATTATTTATATTCTAAAATACATTCATAAAACATTTCCTTTCTGTAAGTCAATAATTGGAAGAATACCTAAAAGAATCCACAACATCATTTTTTTAATCTTATTTTCTACAAAAAAAGTTAAATAATATGCGCATGCTTTCTTAAAAAAATCGAATCATTGTAAAGTTTTCAAAATTCATGTGTTCCCTTTTAATCATTGGGTTTTAATTTTTCAGTATGTAATATATTTTTTTCAAAAAATAGTATCCTACAAATAATATGTATGAGAGTGCGAAAACACACGCCTATTTTATACATGTTTTTAAATACCACTTAATAAATTAGAAGATTGTTTTCGTTCATTTTCTCTTCTGTTCCTAATCCATCAAATTCTTCATTAGAAGAAAACTGCGAAAACTTCAGATCCACGACATAGCTTGCGGCCACATGATTTGCACTGTGTGAGAGCATCAAACACCGCTGGCTTCCCCGCCATTTTTATTGCCAGTCAATGTGAAACCTGTCAAGATGACTTCGCTTTGAAATTGTCGTTTGGGAGCGACGTAAACACTAGTTGCGTCCATCTCCCTTCTATCGAGAATAACCTAGAAGAAAGAAACCATATTGCTGGCACATGGATTTCATGCCGCTGTTTATTTTTTGAGAGCAGTGAATATTGTTTTACTAGCAACCCTTTGGCTACCGGCTGTTCCGCTGAGGTTACCGCCCGCGAAAGTTTTCAAATTTTCATCACGCTTCACTTTGATTTAATGCTTTCTCTAGTAAAATATTTTTAACTTGAAGTTTTGAAAGAAATTTAACAACATATTAGTTAAAAAGTTTTATACGCCTTACTTATCTGTTCAACCTGTTGTGCACCTTCTAAATTCGATGCCATGTTATATTTTATCTGAAAGGAAAAAGGTTCAACTTCGACAAATTTAATGACTTACAACAAGTTTAATGAACGGAACATGTTCATAAGCTTCGTTACATCAACGTACCGTTTTAAAGCAACACTAGTTATTTTCATATAAACCTCGAAATTTCGAACAACAGTCAGATAATGAGAATGACACCTGACCCCACTCTCCAAGCTTCCACACTTCACCAGTGGAAGAAGAGTTCACCCCAATGGATTTGACTTGCATTAGACCTACTTACACGACGGCTTTTCGGTGGAATCGAGTCTTGAACCTGAAACCCTCGGCTTCGAAGTCCAGACCTTACCAACAAACCATCGTGACTGAAACGTGCTCCGAAAAAACATAAGAATGGTACATTTAATCATTTTACATGGAGGTTTATGCATTTGCTATAGGATTTCTTTCATAATTTATGTAGTATCTTTTAAGATTCTCGTTTGTTAATTTACTATATTGTGAGAAGGAAGCAAATCTTGAAGTTAATAAAGTAATAATATATTTTATACTACAGGAAAGAGCTGCGGAATTTAAACATGGATAGCCAATATGTAATTTTCACAGCTGCTTACTTCTACAGTTCAACATCAGTTGTGATAATCAAAAATTTTTAAAAACTCAGGAAGTTTGTGAATCTAATTTTGCACGAAAACCTACTAAGTAGACAAAAAGTGAAGCGAACCTTCATATTTGGGTTATCAACATTGTAACAAAACCCAAAAGTATTTAAAACAACGATTTAACTTATATGAATTCATTCAAACAGCGAGATGAAAGGCTCTAAATTGTACTTCAAAATTTTTTTATAAAATCAATAAAAGAAATTGTGCAACAATTAAAATGATACCGTTGAAAAGATTTGAACTTTTAAGTTAATCAAAAAAATTTCTCTTTTTTTCCATATATTCTCAAATTATGTTAAGAGAATTTAACATTTAAATAAGTTTCTAAATAATTTTAAAAAATTTTAACCGATTCGAAGTAAGACTGATAATTATAAAAGATTTTTCATTGCGTTATTGCACAATTGAAGTGTAAAACTAAAATAACGACACCATAAATAAATAACAATGCAAGTTGTAAACTATTTGGTATTAACTGCTTTTAAAAATACTCTTTTTGCTGTGGAAAAAGCAGGATACATTTAATTATTAAAAGTATTTTAGTTCCTAATTTATAATTTATTATTATAAATCCTGTGGAAATCAAAGAAATAATTATTCAAAATTCACTTCCAGATGGCACTACAAGCATGTTATCTAAATTTAAATAAATTAACCAATCATTTACCATTAAAATTCTGAAGTAGAGAAGACACAAATCAAAAATCAATACGAATCAAAACGCACAATAAATAAATAAAAGATTACATATGAAATTTTAGTTTATAAATCAACAAAACAATGCGCAGATAATTGAACATTGTATTTAAAATATTTGTTCATTGTGAATAAACCGTTATAAATATTCATACTTAATTAATCTGAAATGAAAGCAAAAATATTTGTAAATTAAAGGAAGATCATACATGTACACAAATGATAAATTAATGGCTTAATTTGATTATAAAAATGTTTTCTTTGTTATTGTAGTTCAATTTGTTACACATATCAGAATTTCATGTCGAGAAGAGATATAAGGATAATCTAAAAGAAATTGAAGAAGACAGAAAAGTTTCAGGAGATTAATACTGATTGGAATAATTTAATATAACTTGATCTAATCAAAATATTATATTATATTTTATCGTATCATAACACAGCCTAAAAAACATTATGCTCTAAATTTTGAATTTAAGTAATCGTTTAAAAATAAACAATATTTTTTGTATCAGTAAATTTTTACAATTCTTGAATGAACTTAAAATAATTTCTTTGAAGGTATTTAATATTAAGAACAATTTTTTACAATCAAATACATGTTTACTAGTCAGATATAACTGACTCTTCTCAGTATGACGTTCAGACACATACAGTTTTTATTAATAAAATATATTTCGAAACAATCAACACCAAAAAGATAAATGTCTGATCGTGTAGAAAGATTGGGACTTTCCAGTTTAAATGGAAAACAAAGAAATGCTAAATTTCTTTTCTCTCCCCCTTAAAAAGCACTTTTGAAATTAAATCAAGCAAAATCCCGAGTCACAGATATAAAAAAAAGAAAAAAATGATATACATATTGTACACAAAAATATGAAACATTTCTGAAAAGTCTGATCATATGATTAGTACATATCATTCAAGCAGTTCATGATACATTAACATATTAAAAATGTAACATTTCTTATTCTTTTTAAGACTACCCAAAATTTCAGTTCAAAACAAACAACTCAAAATTTCATCGCAATAATTGAATTCAAATTAATTTTGATGGTAAAATATAACTTCAGCAATTGTATTTGTAAAAGCATTTCAATAAAAAATTCTTTTCTGGATAAGTACTTTTCAAATCAACAAAATTTTTTTCATTTATTATGATTATTTTTATTTATTCGTTGCGGTACAAGCAGTACTAGTTTTATTTACTTGACAGTTTGACATGTATTTTGATCTCTTCGAAACATAGCATAGCCCTGAGGCAATGATGTCATTCAAAAGAGGAATTTCCCAGAGGAACCCACCTGAAACATTTCTTTTCCCTTTTGTTTCTGTAAATAGCTTAAGAGTCAGTGTGTAAATTCCCTCTCCACCAACTCAAACATAAAAGAGTACTTTAATTTTCCATCCCTCAATTCAAACATGAAATCTTACGTTAATTAGAGTTTACTCCAGTCAAGCATACAAACTCATTTTTACTCACACATAGTGAGATTCATTAAACCTAAAACAGTAAAAGTGGAAAGTAGAATTTATATCTAAAGTTTCGGGCAAATTCAAAGCTTTTCTAAGAGCTTTTCAAACAATTTTTTCCTTGTGTGTGTGGAAAAAAAGTGTTAATGCTTTCCAGCTTAAAATTTCTATTTGACGAATAGAACTAACTTGTTTATTAATAATTTTCTTAACTGTTGTTGCCTTCAGATTTTGAAAAATCTTCACAACCTTTTCAAAAATATAAACGATTCTTTTTTCTCCATGAGGTGATGCTAATAAATGTGTAAATCCACAAGGAAACTTTTAAAATGGTGTTACAAACAATAGATAAAAAAATCATAAAAAAAGAACTATATGTTACTATCATATCAAGGCTGTGTTTACTAAACGTTAGAAAAGCCATTTTCTCTAATGAATCACCAACAGACTACCGGCTGGCTAAGAATAAAAACCGACCAAAAGTCATCATTTTTGGAAATATTAAGAAATTACCAGTAAACATTTTTGGTAATTCTAATTTTGTTCTACTCTAAAAATCACAAAATTTTTCACTTTAGCGTGGCATCAAGAAATATCAATTAACTTTTCTTTAGGAAACATTCTTTATAAACGTGATTGTTATTTCAAAACATGATTGCGAAGAATATGAGTTTCAACTTTCTCAAAAAATGCAACACTGCTTAGCAAGTGTCAAATAACAATGCAAAAGTACCCTAAAGAGATTTCCACTGCTTTCTACTCTAGTAGCAAATTTGGCTTTTCATCCCTTGTTTATGAATATCCGAAATAAGCTTAGTTGAAATTTAAAATAGATATCCTTAAATCGATAAAAAATTTCATAGCGAAAATATTTTTATATTAAAATTCTTCAATACTCTATGTCTCTAAAAGAATACCTATAATTATTTTTAACTGTCTGATCAGGTGCTTTTCTAAATAACTTTATGATGAAAGTTGTAAGCTCACAAAAAGCACATTAACTGACGTGATTGAATCAACACCGTACCCAAATGTGATCATCAAGGAGACAAAAATTTATTTACGGTTCAATATCCTTCCCTTTACCACATGAACTAAGCGATAAAACTTATGTGAACAACCACATCTAAGCTATCGAACTTAGCTGATCATAAGCACTTATCCTTTAGACCATCATAATTTTCTAAAACAATTTGTAGCTGTAAAGTATCTAAAAGTTTTCCTAGCTTCTTTTTAGCATTTTCAAGCAGAATATTTATCAAGTTTTAAACTGAACCTCCGCTAGCTTTGGAATTCATTTTTCTTGAATATCAGAATTTTACAGCAGCCCCATGTTTCATGATCATCTTATATTTCTCTGAAGATACATTATTTGTAATTGTGGTTTAATTGGAATATTCTTTGAGTATTCGATGTTTCTTTAAGAATTCAGAATTTATTATTGTATTTTTACAAGGATATTACTTAAATATTCCATTTGGTCATTCTTTGGGTATTTATGTTTCTTTAAGAATGTAGAATTTATTATTTTTTTGAAATATTGATTGGGAAGTCATTTTCTATAAAAGTAATGTAGAATTTATTATTGTATTTCAAATAGCATATAATTTAGATATTACCTGTTTCTCTAAGATTGTATTATTTAGAAATGTTTTGTATGTAAAATATTCTTTGAATTTTCTGAAATACTTCTAAGAATATAAAATTTGTACTTTAGTGAAAACTCATTCCATATTCTAGATTAAGAATACAGAATTTATAATTACAAATTATTTACAATTCATTATACATTCTTCTTTTTAGCTATGTACAGATCCAACATAGCCAATTTAGCTATCAGAATTCTGTAAAATTTTCAAAAATAGTATAGTACGTACAGAAAAGCCTTTTAAAAATTATGAGGATAAATCAAATGGAGAAGAAAGATATTTTTATGACAGAATATGGAACATTCTTAGTGAAAAAAGTAAGGAAAAAAAAGGAGAGTTGCACAGCAGAAAGTGTAAAACCCTGAAATGTAATACAAAGTCTCAATAGCTAAATAGTAGAGTTGGGTAACTGAGCATATGCATCATGATAGCAGACAGTAAACAGAATCAATAACAAACCTTTGGAGATTTAAACTAAGAGTTCAAAGAATGTCTTTCTAAGCTATACACGTTCCACATGGTGTTATTTATGGAACTATGCTTATTCTATTTTAAATTTAAATTCCATTAAACATGTCTTATACATTTTTTCTGATGTATACTTTCCTTTTCTTTGGTTCACTGACAAACTGATCTTGGCAACAGAAAAAATTACTGTTTTCTCATATATAACCAGCCATTAGAGCATATAAATGACTTTTTAAACATCCAGCATAGTGAAATAGAAAAAGATGTTTATAAAATATCTCGTACCTTCCTTTTATATAAATAACTTTTAAAACATCCTGTGTAGTGAAATAAAAACAAGTTTATGAAATATCTTGTACTTTTCTTTTATATGAATGACTTTTAA
>JAPMOQ010000644.1:1024370-1053473 GCA_026543055.1 Argiope trifasciata | reverse complement strand
ACTGAAAACTCAGAGAAGGTGGATTTTGCAGAATTTAAATTCGTCTTCTCAGTCAATAAAATCTCACAAGACTGAAAATAAATAAATTTATAAGTTCTAATAATAAATTTGAAATAAAAATTAGAATGCATCGCTTACAGAATTTTCAAGAATTTTATTATTTCTCATATTTGTTTAAAATGTTTGAACATTTGTTCGGTGATCTTTAAATTGGTATTCTATGTCTTTTTTTATTATTTCAAATCTTTGAATTCATTCGAAGACAATTAAATTGATGTCTTTCTCTCTTTTTGTTTCAACTTTTTGAACCTCCGTTTGATGATGTTTTAAAAGTTATTTATCCTCCTTTAAAAAATATTGTAAAACCTTATTCAGAGGGAGAGTTTTTTAAGTCGATGCAACTGCTACACAAAATATAAATACTAGTTGAGAAGGTATTCAGATCTTTCTGACATTAAAAACTAATCTATAATTCAATTCAAGCTTTGTAAACATGTTTTCAAAAGTTCTTGAAAGTGCGAAACAACAATTATCACAAAAAATGTACAATTCTTTACTTGTAATTTCTTTCTTAAAAGTTATTTTCCTATTGCTTTAATCTTTACCTATTGCATTTTTAAATTAAAGGTTTGATTTGAAAAAGAATACGTAGAATTTAAAATTTCTAATGAGAACTAAAAGTTGGTATTTTTGTGAGAAAGGAATGTAAGTGAATCTAAAAATGCAGAGTTTCTTTTTAGTAATTCTTAATACAGTTTAATTTAAACTTTTGTTGTAAAACTAACAAAATAAAAAATAAATGAATTTATTAGGAAAATTTATTCCTAATTCAACTTATATAAACTTAAAAAGCTCTTATGAGATACCATTTTTAAAATTCAGTTTTTAAATTAGACTAATGCAATCAAATACAAAAAAATTAATTCTTCAGCTTTTAAAACATCTTTTAATATATGTTTCGATATTTCATTGGTGTGTGTTTTCTTTTGATATAGAAATAAATAAACACTCGATTCCCGATTTCATACAAATATGGAGGATAAGGTCTTATAAGAATGGGAAAAAGAAAATTCAATATTTATGTAACACAAAAAAATGAGAAATCGCAGCTGAAATGGGAAATGAATTGTTTCGCATATACTTTGGATTTAAAATTGTGTCTGTATTTCAATCTCGAATTTTGTTTTAAAATTCAGTACTTATGAATAAGAAGGGAGTCAAAAATAATATTTAGATTTGCAATGGGAAAACAGAAGAAAAAAATTTACTTTCTGTCTAAGTCAACATGCGTTAGTAAATTGTTGCCACTGTTGTGATTATAGCTGGAGGATTGTGCATTTTAGTGAATTTTGTCTTTCATATCAATATAAATTATTTCTTTCTTACATGTGTTACGAGTGAATAAATTGTAGTATTATAAAAAAGGCATTATTTTTCTTTGTATTTCAGTAGTGAATTCTGTTTTCAAATTTAATACTTACAAATGGGAAGGAGATCAAAAATAATATTTAGATTTGCAAAGTGAAAAAGAATGGATTTCAGGTGAAAACAAAGCATATTAATATGTTGATGCCACTGTTATCATTAAAACTGACAAACTGTGCATTGTAGTGAATTTTGTCTTTCATATCAGTATACATTATTTCTTTTTAAAATGTAATATGAATGAATAAATTGTTTTATAATAAAAACAACATTATTTAATGTTTCATTATAACTTTATAGCTCACTCAGGAATGGGATTGTCTAACTATTTGTCCCATCACTCAAATTATTAAAAATAATTTTTTTTTTCAGTTTATGAATGTATTATTTGCTCCTTAATCTCTTTACCATATAAACTCAATATGGCAAACAAGAAGGAGCAAAAATTGCTAATTGAAGATAATAATGCATTGTTAGTATGAACTGATTGAATATTGAAATAGTAAAAAATTAAAATGCTTTGTTTCTTATGATCAATTTGTTTCGCATGAATAAAAAAGTATTATTTATTGTCTAATTATAACTTTATAGCTCACTCAGGAATGAAATTGAATAACTGTTTATCCTACCATGCAATTTATCAAAAATAACAATTAAAAATTAAAAGTTTTTCTGAATTTATTAATGTATTATTTGCTCTTTAAGCTCTTTACTATTTAAACTTTATATGGCAAACATGAAGAGAAGAAAATTGCTTTTTAAATAGGATAATGAATTACTATTTATCCCAGACGAACTAACCATGTGTCCCAGAGTAAAAAATATTGATAACAATATTTAAAAATATTTTTTTAATTTATAAATGCATTATTTACTTCTTATATATAGCTATTTGCCCTTTAGCTGAATATTGCAAGCATAAAGAGGCGAAATTTGCTAAATTAAGATGATAATAAATTGCTATTATAAGCTGAATGAGTATTGAGATAATAAGATAAAAATGTTTTGTTTCTTATAATTATGTATTTTTTATATTAAATATTTAAAATTGACTTTCTTTTTTTCACTTTTTATTATAGGAAAATCCAGTGCACTATGACTTTTTATTGCTGTGTTCCTCAGAGATGAGCAAAATTTAAATTTTTCTCCGAAAGAAAAGAAAGATACGGAGAATGTTAACACTGAATTTATAATCCAACTCCATTTATACTTTCAGCCAAACTTAGTAAACAAGTTCTTATAAAGATTGGGGGGGGGGGAGAGGAAATCTAAATTTATGAAATGGAACAATGCAGTCGAAACGGAAAATGGAATGTTCCACTTGTGAGAGCGAAAAAATGCCCCAAAGAGTGTGTAGACGTAGCGCGGGCTATCATCAGTTGTAATGAAACATAAACATTTCCAGAGCTCAGTCTGAAATTAAAGAGAGTACACGCGCAAACTATTGTTTGATAAGAAAAGTTCTTTCTGTTGTTATTTAAATGACGCCGAGTGTGAAAGGGTCCTGGATCTGCTTTTCCAAACAGTGACAAGGTACGCGCTGGTGGGAGGGTATGGGGGAGTTGCAAGAAAACGTTTGCTTTCAAGACAATGGAAACCAGAAATGGCGTCAGATTAAGCTTTTATTTCTCTATTACGAGCATATATTTTGAGGGCTGTCGTACCTTTACTACGCGAGAAGATCATTTTCCCCTCCAAGTTAGCGAAAGCACTTTATGTCTCCCTCGCAAAAGAAAAACAATGGTAGCTTCTGCTGTGTATTTTTCTTTGAGGGGGATTGCAAAACAATCTCGCTCGGGGTCAATACATGCAAAAGAAAAAGGCTCATCCCATCCAAAGGAAAACACAAAGAAAGGGGTGAGAGATTAGATTTTTCTATGAAATATACGAAGGTGTGGGGAAAAAAAGAAACGGATCAATAGCTGCAACAGTTTTGTAGAGAAATGTGGATGTCGACTGTAAATTTTTTCTTGGAAAATATTGCAGCTGCAGTTCTTTGATTTTATAAATCAGCTTTATATTTTTGTAACCTGGCAATATAAAGAAATATTTTTGGTATGAAAAGTAAAATTCTTAAAAATAAAATTAAGAAAAAAAAAACACAGAAAAATACAGAATTATTTTTTCAATTAAATAATTAATGATAGTCTGCAATATAATTATACATAACTATATTGCTTATTATTTCATAAATAATAAATTGTCTTAAATCTTATGAAATTTTGAAATGAAATATACGAAGGGATGGTGGAAGAAAAAGAATCAGATCAATAGCTGTATCAGGAACTCGAATGTAGATTCCTTCTAGGAGAGCATTGCAGTTGCATTTCTTCTATTCTATAAATCAGCTTGACATTTCTTTTTAAGAAAGAGGAGCAATTTACAATTTGAGGAAATTTTTTGCGTTGAGAAAAAAATAAAAAATCAGATATAAACAGTTTATGCCCTTTTTAAATTAATGAAATGATAATTATACTGTTTATTTCATACATAATAATTTATATAATATTTTAATATTTTTTAAAATTCAAACAAAAAACGCACATAAAGGAAATAGAATAAGTTTTACTATATCTTACAAAGTTTTTTTTTGCATTTAGAATAATTTAACACAGAGTCTTTTAGGAATTACAGAATTACGATGAAAAATTGAACATATAATGGCATTAATTTGGACATAATATTGATTAGCACTGCGTTTTGAGTTCACTACAATTGCCTATCAATATTATAAAGATACTAATACTGCAATTAGTAACATAAATATAATTTTTTATTTGTAAAGGATTAGGTCTGGGTTGGATAAAGAGCACATAATATTACAAGAAGATTTTACTTCTCTTATTTATTTAACAGCGAAAAATAGATTATTATGAATCAACAGTAAGTTTTAAAAATAATAAAGTGCAAATCAAACGATAAATATATCCGGTTTAAGCTTTTTTAATTAAGTGATAAAAATTTCTTTTACACTCGGAGAGTTATTATTTTCAGAATCAAAGTTGGTTCAAAGTATGAAATTAGATTAGTAGATTTGAAGTACGAAAATATGTTTTATTCTTTTAAGTAAATCTACAAAACTTGGTTCATTTTCTTCAAACACTGTACTACAAACAGAAGCACCATTTCACATGCATAACATTAGATTGAAAAATGAATGAATTCTTCAACAGAAGGAAAAAAGAGAAATTTAAATGGTTTGATGTACACCAAAACGCGTTCTCACGAGAATTCATATACCATAATATTCAATATCGATCGTCTTTCTAAAAAAAAAAAGAAGCAGTGACTCAAGTAAATTTTTAAGTTCGATACTTGTTTAATTTTTAAATATGATATCAGAAAGCACTACACCATTTTTAGTAGATAGGAAAAAGAATAATATTCATATCCATAAGCAAAGCATAGTAAAATAAGAGGAATAATAAAGACTAAAGAATGCTCTTTCATTGTTCCAAAAGTTCAGAACTATGTTTGAAGAAATATTCTTATCCCTGACGGACTCCAATATTTATACGCTTCTTTCAACCTTTCGGTAAGCAAAGGAATTTCGTTTCTGTTGAATAATTCTTCCGAAAAACTTCAGCGACAATGCATCAAACTTTCTATTCAAAGAATCTTTTTTTCCTCTGAGCAAATACTTATCAATTCAAAAATGTAACAATATTCAGGACAATAATATTCTGAACATTTCGCTCGCAGTTCACAGTGATTTGAGAATTATTCAGTTAAAAAGTATTTGTTTCAAAGAAGAAGAGAATTTAAATCAATCATTATGATAGCATAGTCTTCAAATAGATCCTTACATTAAATCAATAGTTGATACAATAATAGATAGAAATAATATATATATGTAATTTTACAGACTTTTTTAAAATCTCAAATAAAATTTTTATTTGAAAATTTAAAAAAATATTGCTGTTTTTAATTAATTTGTTCAATGTAAGTGAACTACAGTTATTTCAAACTTTAAAAATGGTAAGAAGGAAGCATATTATAAACTCAAAGTGATGACTATGTGGTTTACAGATTATAACAAATTTTAAATCATGAAATGTATGTGAGAAAATAAAATTACTTTTAAGATAAATAATCCTTTCCATAAGTTTTTTTTAAAAAAAAGTTGCAAAAAAATCAGCTCAAATCAGTTCAAAAGTTGAAAAAAAATCACAGTTATTTCTATCAGTTTCAAAGAAAGGCAAATATTCCAATCTTATTTAGAAAAACACTAGATTAAAAACCCAATAAAACGGGCAAGCGAATATGTTTTTTCCATCTCTTTATCTTAAAATAGTTATTAGAATTTTTAAGTTAAAATTTTGTTTCAGCATCTTGAATTCCGCAAATAAAAAGTTAATATAAAATCAGTGTCTAGCTGGAAAAAAATATAAAGCTAAGCTCAAAATTCCGAAGGCAGTCTAACACTGGGGCAGTTAATCTTCGTTAATCGCGAATAAAAAAATAAAACATTGCCGTCAGCAAAGGCAGAAAGGAAATTCCTATTTTTGCAAATCCTTTTTTCGCAAACAATTTCCTCCGTTATATCTGGAATCGATACAGATTGACATCTTATCCTTTAAGAATCACACCATCTAAAAAGAAGGAATTTAGATGGAAACAGGACAGTCAGTTTTTCTTCTCCCAGCAAAATCACCTCAAGCTCCTAGTTTCCGATGCATGCAGGATGTTATTTGAAACTTTTATCGCAGTGAAACTTGGCTGAAGAAAGAAAAGAAATCTGGATACACTGAACCATTTTGTTTCGGAACGTCTGATTTTTCATAATCCGTCGAGCATTTCGTAATTTGACTGGAAGCCGTGCCCATTCTTTTGATGGGGACTCTTTGTTTTCGACTGAATGAAGCTTGTGTTGAACGCTAAAGTAAACGGCACCCATGGACAATTCTAATCTCCATTTGTATGTCTGGATTCCTTTGTTTTTCTAAAGGGAGGAAAAAATGTCTTTGTGCAGGACTACAACAATAGCAGTCCGTTAAACTCCATGTCAAACAAGGTCTTTCTGTGAATTAAAACACGCTATATCGGTAATAAATCTTTTCAATGCAGTTATAAATAATTAAACTAATTAGATTTAGTGAAACTTATAAAACTATTGTTGGAACTAAAGCGGAGTATTACAGGAGATTAGTTTTCAGTCTCAGTTTGAAATAGAAATATTTGACTACTGAATGTAACCTTAAATGTAATGTGAAATCGCTTCGTTTTCTGTCTGAATTTGCATTGAATTTGGTATTCATGTTTGCTTATAGTTTACAACTTTCACAGTAAAAGATAAATTTCTATCTTTTCTGTATTCATCATTTAACTCTACAGGCTAACAAAAGATAACTAAAGAGTAACTATAACTAACTAAAAGGCTACCCATGAATAACAAATTTCTTCGTGCATTTGCTATTTAAAAATGTTTTGACTTTTAAAGGTTCAATTATATATCAACAAATTCGATTGGAATCATTCAAAAGCTTGTTTTTCAACACTTTTATGGTGGTTTCAAATATCAGTTTAATCTGAGATAAGATTCAATCACTCATATATCTAAGAAGATCCTTCTCAAGTTATGCTTCATTGTGGATATTTAAAAAATTTATCCAATACAGTTACGTCCTTTGTAATCAAAATATGACCGTGTAACTAGAAGTTTCTCATTTGAAACAGATCTCTAATAATAATCAGAAAATCAAAATTCATAACATTCACAGATCCTGGTAGTCCAAATACGTCAGACTACTAAAGTTCAAAGCAAGGTGATAATTTTTAAAATTAAGTAGCATCAGCCAAAATAAACGCTTTGCCAATAGGCCTTATAATACCTCAATCAGCAAAATGTTCAGCTGTGTTTACAGGCTGCTATAGTTGCTGAACAAATAAACTGCGTTAAATTTAACTTTTTGCTGGTGCGTCTAACAGATCTTGTACCAGCAGAATTACTTATTGGCTGATGTAACGGCTGTACAAGCAAACAATTACGATTTCATTACCTTCGTTAAACTAATTTGAGCCTGCAGTTATTTCACTTAACTAATGGTTTTCCCCGCTGTCCTATTCGATTATGCCATTTGTGACTGGAAGTTTATGTGTTAATAAGGGGAAAAATAATTACAGATAGGCAGATATTATCTTATATAAGTTGAAAAGAGAGACAAGTATTTTCAAGCACGGTTTATAAGTTTTCTTTAAGACCTTGAGATAAAGACGTACTTTAACATCAATTTAATCAATTAACTAAAACAATTAAATCACTCACTACGATATTTAACAAAATGACTGCCGGATTACGCGGTTGTGCGTTACAAATAACATGTAATTACACTAAATCATCTATTTTATTAGATGATTTCTTCTGTTTTATAGTTTAGTGATAGCAAAGAAGGGATCACCAGATACATTATCCGAATATTAGGTATGATTCATGGCAGCGAACGTGTTAAGAAGTCGTACGTTTGAATTTTCAGCGAATTACAAATCCTATTCAATGCCATCGGAAAATAAAATAAACTTTGCATTTAATTTTCAGGATTTTGACTATATCGGAATAATAATTTTAATTACTTTTTATATAATTTTTTGGTTCACCAAAATATTTGTTTTTATTACTAACTTTTTAAAGAATAATAATTCTGATTGTGAAATTATTAAAGTGCTTTTCTGCACAATTTTAATTCAAATTTATTTAATTTTTCAGTAACATGTTCTCTCGTTCAGGATATAAGCACAAAGTAGCATTCTAATCGTCGAAACTAAGAAAATTTGTTTCAACGTCTTCGAATATACATAAAAGAGAAATAAATCTTCCAGATTGTCATGTTATCCAGTTGTTCTCTTCACTACGCATGCGAGTAAGAATGCTAAGTGGAAGACAACCTTTAAGAGCACTGGGCTTGCTACTCTTGACTCCCCTCTCAAGTGATCTACGGAGCCGGCTCCAAATCGTTCCAAAGTGGTCTAAGGTTTGCAGCGTCTAGCCCATTTCCAAAGTTTCAGCAGCGGCAGCGCGCTTGAATTTGAGCGTCCTGAAACGGGACGTTTCTGTCGCGCGCTTCTGATTTTAGGCGTCCTAAGAAGTCTGTAGACCAAACAAATTGCGGGAAAATTGGTTCTTAGTCCTAGCCCTTACTGCTCTGACTGCAGCGAGTATCGATTTGTGACGTCGGAATGCCCTTGCAAGGGCATTCTTTTTCGCCGGCCATTCAAGTTACATCACTAGTCTTGTAAGCACTACAAAAATAGCACAATTTTGGGAATAATTTAAAAGACGTAAGTAAAAAAAGACGAATTAAAATAACACAAATTGTGTTAAACAATCGAACTCACTCCCCTTATCCATTAAAACTTGTACTTAAAAAAAAGGATAAATTTTTTTTATTATTTACTTCCAGGCGAAAAGTCACTTATATATATATTTGCATTTTAAGTTTAGAAAACACATATCAGATTCTTTCTCTTTATAAATCAGAAAGGAGTAATTTTTTTCTTGTATGTGAGTTAATACGATAAGTGAATACTTTTCTTAGGGCTTTTTGTTTGTTTGTTAATATAAGTTTATAAGTTTTTGTACGCTATATTTAAACAAAGTTTAAACTCGAAACTACCAACTAAGTAATATTTTTACAAAAGTTTAAAAAATTAAATGAAACCCAGATAATAAAAGTGATTAAAAAATGCAATTTCTGAAAGATAAAGTTATTTTAAAACTTTGCGAAAACATTTTCAAAAAGTGATAAACAGTTTTTTATAATTTAATCTTAATGTTTGGATTAAAAAATGCAACGCCAAAATATTCTTATCTAATTTTCAATCTTTATAACTGATGTTATCTTGCCTTACATCTTCCTGGAATATTACAACATTTTTAATGAGAGCAAGACAGTTCAGTTCAAATTAATAAAGCAGTTTTTTAAGATTTTCTTAGCATTTTTTTCTGTTAAAGTCTGATTCTATGAAATAAGAGAACGAGTTAAGGATTTATTTAATGAATGATTTCATTATTTAAAACCGTCCGTAAAATGTAAAGTATCAGGCTTCTGTTTAGAATAGTTTCTATTTCTACAAAAACCCTTAATCATTAAGCATGAAACCTAGAAATAATTATATTTCAGGTCTTGTAAATACATTTTTTTTACAAATATATTTCAGTTTTTGTATTACATAGAAAATTGTGACAAAAAAAAAAGATCACAAACAACGGAAATCACAGTTAAATTTTCGAAAACTCATGAATGCTCCTATGTTGAATAATCTTACATAATAGAAAATATTCAAAACATATTAGGAAAATGTTTAAATGCAAATATTTAGTTTTACGAGGAACACCTTTGGTAGCTATTTTTAACGAAATGGCGGAAACAGGAGAATTAAATGTAAACATTAGATGTGAAAAAGATGAAAGGGAAAAGTTTTGTTAGAGTTTATGAAAGGCTGAAGAAAAAATGCGTAAGAAAATATTTTTGAAACTTGTAAACATATTTTTAAACCAAACAGAAACTAATCTGAGCTAATGCTTGAAATTTTAAATTATATCATCGCAGTCAGTTTTTTTTCGATTACATAACAGTAAATATTTGTTTAAATTCAGGAAGTTAAATATTTCAGTTTAATATTTAGTAAAAATGTAATATTTCGGCAGATAAATACTTCAATTTTGATATGAATAGCTCTTTTTAAAATTTTATTCATCACTTTTCTTATTTATATCTTATTCTTCGACAAACCGTGAGGTAAAATATGCGTGATATTAATTTTTTTAAAGATTTCTTCTTTAGTTATTTAAACATTGATTTAGCGTTTTGTAGAGAAAAGACCAAATTACTGGTTTACTTAAAAAAGTTTCAAAATCTGATAATCACATTTGTAAAATAAATTAAATTATAGTTTTTTTGCGAAAATATCAATCCATTGGTTTGCTTTAAAAAATTGTTCAAAATCGGATAATCACATTTGTAAAAGAAATTAATTTATCTCTTTGTAGCAAAAAAATCAGACAACCAATTACTAAAAAAAAGTGTTTCAAAATTTGATTATTATATTTGTAAGTTATTACTTTAAATACATTCTAAATCAATAAACAAAAATCAAAGTATCAGAAAATCGATATAACCATGCAAAAAACCCTGTATTTATATTTTTAATTTATCTATTTTTCATATTATTGTATCCCCCCCCTCCCAAAAAAGTCTATCCAAGTGTGATTTTCTTCTTATGAGTTGTTGGTTCATACTTTTTTAAAATTTTATATCGAAAATCAGTTTTTGGCACACTTGGACCCGTTCGGCTCATCAGTCGTCGTTGCTATTCTTAGTTATCATTGATTGACATTCGCAGCTTGAGCGAGGAACATTCATGCCAATCAACATAATCGATCCACTTCAATCATTGTGGCATTTGTATTTGGGGCTGACGAAAATTCATTTTGCATATACCGATATATGGGAGGAGGTGACCCAGATTATTGGATTGGCCTTCGGTGAAGTAGTAATATCATTGAAGTTTTGTCTGGCTCCACTTCAAATTTCGCAAAACTGAATGTACATTTCGTCGCTATCCAGCAAACTTGCCTTCCGTTGCCAATTCCCAATTTAACAGATACGCTGCCAAAATATGTATTTTTAGGATGGTTTTCTGCACTGAATCTAAAAAAGGATTTTAAAGTTCATAGAAACTTTCCAATCTACGAATTCATTTTCTATCCGAAACTTTTATGTCTTTATCAATAGAGAGTTAAATATTTTTTATCAAACTTTATCATATGGAAAATAAGTTTACTTAATTACTCTTTTAATACATTAGTAGACTACTTGAGTAATAATATTTTCCCAGAAATTCTAATATAAATTTAGGATGGTTTTCAGCTCTGAATCTAAAAAAAGATTTTAAACTTCATGGAAATTTTCCAATCTACGAATTGTTTTTCTATCCGAAACTGTATATGTTTATCCACAGAGAATTAAATAACGTTTTCTCATTGAATTTTTTCATAAGGAAAGTAAGAGGACTTTTTTTGATGCATTAGTAAACTACTTAAATAATAAAATTTTTGCAGAAAAAAAACCATCATTAGAGAAGATGTTTATCCTAGTTCCCTAAAACAACGATAATTTAAAGCAAATTAATGAATTCATAATTGGGCGCAGTCATGCAATAATGAACCAACTACGATTTGGTGGAATTACTGTTCGCTTCTGCAAATTTAAACTTAAAATTTTATTTTCTAAATAGAAATGAATCCATTCTATTTGTGACCGAAAATACTTGTTAAATAATATAATTATTAACTATAGAAAAGACAGTATTCAAATTTTTTGGTTTCAAATCAAAAAGGTCATTTTGTGGATGATTTGTGATTCATAACTTTCAGTTTTTTTCAGTCAGTTTCAGTTTTCATAACATTCATAACTTTCAGTTTTGTGATTCATAACTTTCAGTGTTTTCATAGCTTTAAGAGCTGTCATTTTTATTCTCCTAATAGCTGGTACTCAGCGCATTGCTGCCGCAGAAGAAATAATTTTGGAAATATCGTTTGAAATTTAAAATAACTGTCTTGTTTAATTAGGAATGATAGAAAGAATACTTATTTTCATATCGAAGATGAATACATTCATTGAAATTGAGCGATATATAAAAGAGGAGTGTAAATAATATTAATTCTATTTTTTCAAACTTTATTATTTAAGGTTTTAGAGTTGTCAATATTTTTTTTTTATTTTTCCATCTTTAGCAGAAACAAATAAGTGCAAGTAATAAGTATTCAAAGTTTCATCACTATTGATGAGCGATACGGCACCGCATAAGAGACATACAAACAAACATTCATTTTTATTTATATTGATTTCTGTTCTGTTGTAAGAAGTTAATACTTATATGTCAAGGTTTAATTTTGTTATCAAAATTACAGAATGAAAAAATACCTTTTGAATAATTTTTAACTCTTTGATGTAGAAAATTTCTTAACAATTTTATTAGTAACTCATTCTATTCGAAAAAATTATTTTCATTATAAGTTATAAACACTATAGAACTCTTAATGGTTAAGAAGTTTTAGTAAATTTTGTTTTGGCGACTGTGAAATTACTTCCCAAAATTGAACATCCGCTAATTTAATATACTTATTTGACTCGTCAGATGATGTCAAAGAGCTAATGAAACCTTCCTGTCTTGTTCACTTGGTGTAATGCTAAAGGGCAGAACAGCAAACTTTCAGCAAAAAGTTTTTTGCTTAATGATATTACTTAATGATGCAGAAAGAATCATTACATTGATAGTCTCGTGCATGAGATTTATGCTGTGTGACGAAGATTAAATGTCTATAGCATTTTAGACAGTATTTCTATTTTATCGAAGCTATTACTTAAATGCTTTCCTTCTATTTATTTAATGAGATTATGTTTCGACAATTTCTTTTTTTTTAGTTTCAAAAGAATGAAGAATATTTTACAATATTGCGATTAAAGAAAACTGTAGTAAAATTGTTGTATAATATATTTCTGTTAACAATAATTTCTTTTTAATTTTTATTGCCAAATTTTTTTGCATTGTTAAAAATTATATTTTAATCAAAGCTCACTCCATCTATTAGTTTTTAAATAAATTTCTTAATACAATCTTAAATTAATCGATCATGGAAAATGTAGAGAAAAATACACCAGAATGAAAAAATTAAGTACAATGAAACCGTTTATAAATAAAGCCAAGCAGTCTATTTTTTTAGAGTTATAACTAAAATCCAATTTATTTATTAGGAGCATACACTTAATTATAACTTTTTCTAACCGCATATTTTTTTCAAATACCATGATTTTTTTTTTTACTTTCTAGTGTACGAAGTATAGAGAAAGTTTTGTAAATGACAAAAAATTCGAACTCGAGATTTTGATTTAATCTCTACATTTTAGAGTTCGAAAAACACATATTTCTACAAAATGCTTTGAGCTAGATGAATGAAATTTGGTAAATCATCTTTATGCAAGTTCGTAGAATTCTGCCAAATTTTGAGCAAATTCTATTCAGAAATCTGTCTGGCTCTCCGAATAAACGTGAACCAGAAAACGAAGATAGCTAGATATGAAAAAAAAATTCAAAAACAGATAAAACCTTTATAGTGTAGACACTTATTAAATACTGAACCATATCCTACATGGGGTTGAGGGTTTTACTTTCAGAAACATGTACTCAAAAACGCAATAGTTCAAATGTATCAAATTTGGCATAGGAATTTGCAATTACGAGTGTAGCTCTGCCTCAATTTTTTCTGTCCACTGATTAGAAAAAATTATCTAAATCATAAATTTGATTTTAGGGTATTATCAATATTATATATGGCTCCAAATTTATTTTCTAAAAAATGCCTTTAAAATGCTTTTGGAAATATATGCTTAGCTACTTATGGCCATTGAATTTTTGAGAATTTATTATCATAATTCACAGAAATTATTAATAGCAAAAAAATTTTAAAGTGAGCAAAGTATGACAGGAATGTATTAGAATTGATTGTAATCTCTGAAATTATAAGAACTGTTTTTTTTATTTGTATTAATAATTTTTTTAATTACTGTACGAATTTCCACTCGAAGAATTAAGTATGTGACGAACATTAGCAAAGATAAATGACAAAACTAACAAAAAAAAAATAAGCTACACCAGTTCATCTGGGAAGTTAATTACTCATGCAGAATATTTTATTGGAAGAAATGCAGGTAGTAACAGGTAGATTCGCAATATTTGAAGAATGATTTCTATAAATAATGGATGGTGGAGAGATATGAATGAGCCCTCTAGAGAAGTTTTCTCTCCCAAGTATTCCGATATAAATATGAAGAGCACTTGAAATATCCGAATGAGATCAATTAGCTACAGTTTCATTATTAAAAATAAAAAGAATAAAATACTTTATGATTTTTACTTATTATTTAACTACGTTATAATTCACAATAATTTATTCTTTATCTTCATTTACACTTGTTTATCGAGTTGTATTTTAATTTTAATTTTATTTATCAAGCGTTGATGCAGTGAAAATGAAAATTATTGTAATAACTGATAGATAGATAGATTTGACTGAAGTTATGCTACAATCAAAACAAGATAAATAAAATATATATTCATGCGTTTCTAAAATTATTCCAACACATAATTTTATATTAATAGTATATACTATTATTAATTGTCCTTCCGAACATTTAACATTTTTCCAAACATTGAACTCAAAATACGAGAAAATTAACTTAAATAAACTAACAACTAATAAAAGCAAAAACTTAAAACAAGAAAGTGAAAATAATTAAACCAATAAAAAAGTGTCATATTAAAATAGGTTTGAATGAATTGATTAAAATTACTCAGATTATCCATTATGATGCATAACAATTTAGACATAAATATGAATTAATTTTGTCACTTAAGCATGCCATGCATCAACATCAAGATCATATTACGAATACTTTTAAGATTCACTCACTAATTAACATTTGCAGAAAAAACTTTTAAAGCAAAAAATAATGTCTTTTTTTAAACCCTGATTAAATTTTGTGCCAGAAACAATTCATTGGTTAAGGAAATAAATGGATAAATGTCTAGAATAATAATTTAATTGAAGAAAATAAAATTTAACTATGTATAGATGTGAAGAGGTTAAGAGTGTACAATCCTTTTATAATGATAAAACTGTAGTTTTAAGACACTTGCAAAGAAAGCCTCTGTTCTTCCTTGGAAAGAAAACAGAAAATCCTCAATTATGTTAATGATAGAAGCATGACTGAACACGCTTGTATTTGGACGTTCTGATACTCAAGATCGATATGATAGAACTTCGCGTGTTCTTCATTATTCATTTGATCGAAGAACTATTCTTGGTGAAGCCTCGTTTCGGATTTTTCAGATGATACATGGAACAGAAGGATAGATGGGTCTAGCCAAGTAATTTTAAAAGGCCTTCTATATTTATAATTTAAAAAAAGAAAAGTTCAATTAAATATATTCTCCTGCCATTCTAAAAGTAAAATGAAATGGATCATGAACAAAATAGGATTTCTGCTTTACTGAGCCTTTATGGATTTTGATTGCTTCGGTTTCGTAAGACTATTAAGTAAATGCATTTCGTAATCCAAAAAATCATATAAAAGCTTGCATTTTGTGGGACATTTGTCTTCTTAATAAGCTTTTAACAAAATAAAGCTGGCTACTTTTAATTTTTGTTCTACACAGAACGAATATTGCAAAAATAAATTCAAGATGCTCTGCTTTTCTGTTTTTAGGCGTATTTTTTAATACAATTAAAACTGCTTTTTCTTCATATTTTATTAAATTTATTTCTTAGATTTTATTAAATTTATTTCTTAGATTTTATTGAATTCAACCATTACATGTGGAAAATAATAGAGTGAATTATAGACAACAACATTCCTACTAAGTTCTACGGCATTTGGTGAAATAAGTACTTGGCTTCACCATTTTAATTTCTCTTCAGTATTGACTTTTCTTTAAAAATTTGTCATCACCTCTCCTTTCCTTGAAAAAATTTCTTTAAATGGTTTATTTTAAAATGTAAGAATAGTAACTATCAAATGCACCCCAGAATAACATATGTAAATTTTGCTTCATTGTTTACCATTATGTAGAACTTGCCATTATGTATTTCTGTTTTATATTTTAGATGAAGACTTTAAGTGATAAACGAAAATATGTGTAAAGATAAAGATTTCTTTATGTCCTAATTAACGAAAAGTTAAACACGTTCGAATCCATTCCAGCACTTCAGTTTAAGCTCATAATTCCAATTTTAAATGTCTTTTCTAATTACCAACAACCAGTAAAACTGCAGTTATGCCGTTTAAGACACCAATTAACATACTGTGGAAATAGCGATCTCCAAGGACCAACACTTGAATTTTACGAGTAACATTCTACAATATATTATATGTCTGAACTTATGCATTTTCTAAACGCTTTAAAGATTAAGTTCAAAACATGACACAGTGTAGAAACTCTTGAGTTAAATGCCTGACTAATGCATTAAACACAAAGAGCATGGCAGATAGTTCCCTCTGATATTAGCACGTTTCGGATTGAAGATATTAGAATTGATCATTTGTGGAACTACTCAATGTTCATAATTTATCTAAAGAATTTGACTTACAGACAAATATGGATAATGCTCAAGGTGTAGATTACTATATATTGCAATTTATTTTCACATGTAACTTTTGCAATAAATAATTTGTTAGTATTGGCTTATTTATATTATAACTGAATGCACTTTTTCGGGAATCATATTTTGCATGAAATACAAACGCTTTATTGTATGATATAAGAGTCCTATTGCAAATCTATTCAATGGAATCGATGGTTTCGCACTTCAACTCAGAAATTCTAGGCCATTGTAATATATTTATTCAAAAACAGGTAGAATTGGTTGCTGCTAAATTGATTTGAAATTCAGTTGTGTTGAAACTGTTGAGAACGCATTTATGGAAACATTGGGAAAATTAATGAAATTTTTTTCAGGCTATCTAGTACAGGTTCTGTGCAATGTTATAATAAGTAAAAAAAATTGTTTCAGAGTATATCAAATTTCTAAGACATAAGGGATTACTTTGAAGCTTTGTAACATAATCTGACAAAATTGTTATAAACCACAAGTATTCTTTCTTCACTTTGTTTTTTTTAATTGAAAATCAACGAAAAAAATATTTTATTACTTTTAGGAAGCTATTAAAATCTGGTATTTGGTTATTTTTGTAACATTTAAGGTAACCGACTACGTTCGGACGTAAAAAGTTTGAAAAGTTGGATTTTTTTTAAATTATTTAAAAATATGGTTTTTAGATGTGTTGCCAATTATAATACAAAATACGATAAATACAAAAAAATATTTGAAAATATAATATATTTTAAAAAATAGGAAAACTTATTGTAAATTTTAATGAATTTTTGACCAAAACGGATAACACTCTACACAAGATTGTAATGCAGCAAACCTATTTTTCTTTGTACACAAGTTATAGAATATAGTGATGAATGAAATGAACCAAAATCTAAGAAAAATCTTGAGATGCAAAGAAGTTAGGGGTAAAAATATACGTATATGTGCCTTTTTTCCATAAATTTACCACTAAAATTTTCTAAAAACAGCTATAAATGAAAAAGTTTCTCGCCGACAATGAAACCTTTGGTACATTTCATTGCCTACATCATTTAAAATACACGCTGAAATTTTCATACAAATGCCTTTATTGGTTTTTGAGATATCGTGTTAATGGTGGAGAATGTTTATTGAAGTTAAATTTTCGAGAAAAGGGAAGTTCAAGGCAAATTTTAGCTGAAAAATATTTGATTCTTGATGGTAGGTCAAGCCTTTTCTTTCCCCAGAAGAGATGAACTGTTTTTGAGAAGAGGAAAGTCTGAACTACAAGAAATAACAATAAAACAAAACTTCGCCAATGTGGTGAATAACCAGTGCTTTTAAAAGTAGTCGGATACCTTAAGTTTTAGAGAGATATACAATAAACTTATCTATCCACTTATAAATATCCCTTTCATTTATACATATGGACTTTCCTTTTGTCATGAGAAAGATATAATTCAACACTGATTTGAAAAAAAAATGATTATTGATCAAGAAACTTAAAATACTTATTCACTTCTTACTTTAATTTATTTAAATTTTACTCATTTATTTATATATTTATTTTTTCAGATCTCTGAGGGTTTTTTCATGTTTTTCTTTTAATTTTTAGACGTTTTCCCGGTTTTGTTTATTTCTTATTTCACGAGTAGCAAACAGAATCAGTTTCTTTAGTTAAATCATAAAGATTACTTTTCTTGGTGACGATGCCAAGTTATTTCTCCAGTAGTTTGATGTTTTTGGCTGTTTATCAAGACCTTGAACAAAAATTATATATTTTGAACATGAATTCTCCCTAACCCTTAGAAAAAAAACAGAGGATATATTAAGATCTTTAATAAACTATATATTTGAAAAGGGAAGAAAGCACATTAAAAAGCTCACGAATGCTAAACATAGACAACAATTTTTAATAAAATATTTAAAAAAATTTAGACATCATCAATTCTCAGGAGAGTCAGAATTAAAATTTTGAACAAAAAGACACTCAAAATGCATAATTGATATTTACATTGTATTATTTTTTTTATTATTTTCCTAGTAAGTTTTATTATTGTAATAAAAATTTTATATCTATTTAAATAAAAGTTAAAAGTAAAATTGAGACTGCCTAGAGAGCAGTTTCCATTTAATGTCCTTGCCAAACAATTCTATCCGAAATCAATCTATCTAGAAAAAATATTTTCAGAAAAAAGTAGAAAGTTCCTTTCGCAACCATCATTTTTAACTTCTTCGCACAGCAATAAAGTTCAAAATTTTATGGCAATTCTAGTTTTTCAACTGCGATTGCAGCATATTTCGTATAAACTTTCAAAAAATATGCTGTTTTATTCAAAAATATCACATAAAAGCATCTTAAGTTTATTTCAATCGTTTTATAGATCTCATTTAAAATTAAATATTATCTAAGTCATTCTGATCATTCCTAGATGTCAAATACACGTAGCAGAGCAATATTTTGGGTTGTTGGATAAACTTTAGAGGTAAAATATATAAAAAGGAAAAGAAGCATTCCCATTGAATTTCATATTTTCTATTATTATATTAATACTATCAGAATACTATTATTTAATACTATCTTTCGCAATAATATAAGAAAGATTCGATAGTTTCTAAGAGAAAATTTGTGTTCTATAATGCTGGTATAGATCAGAATAGGTCTCTAATAAGTTGAATCGTCTCTTTTACTAGACTTTCCATCCCCACAGTAGATGAAGAAAGATTTTTTCGGTAAAAAAAATACTGCGCCAATCCCTAACCATTTGCTAGAGTAACTGAAATAAATTATTCTGACAGCTGCAAGTCTTTCTCCGGCAGAAAGTAAATTGGATCCATTCGTTCTAAGAAAGTCGGTGGCTTTAAAGAAGAAGAAGAAAAAAAAAAGATTTTATCGAATAATTTTACTCAATGAAGACTGTGTCAATCACTGAAATTCACCCATTCAGAGCGTCTTGCAGCAAAATAAGCTATTTATCTGGTTGTCGTCAAGATATCAATGAAATTTAACAGCTTTGTTGGTAGTACGTGAATACGACACTAAAAAATACACTAAATGATAGTTGGCTTAGTATATAACCCATTATTTACCAAGAACAACCAAATATTTTGTAGCTGTGCATTTATAAACTGATGTATCAAGTTAAAAGAAAAGTAGAGGTTGATTTTCGACTAAGTCGAGAAGGCAGCCACAGATCAGGTCGACTATAAAACTTTAATTTCCTAGTTGCCAAATACATATATTTGTAAAAAATAAAGTTTATGTAAATAATAAAATATCAGAAGAGTTTATACATAGTTTTTCAAGGATAATGTCTCAGGTTCCAATAAATTTCATTACGTTTATTTAGTTATTACTGTATTTATATGTCAAACTTTCTACCAACATGTATGTTCTACTTCTTAAATCATAATAAACTAATAAAAGCAGAGCCATCTACATGAATTTAATGAAATAAAAAATCATCTGAAATAAATATTTCAAAATTCATTAAATTCACCAACTAATTACTGAAAGAACTTTAGCAAACCCTTCTCAAATCTTCCTAAATTTAAGAAGCTTCAAGTACCTTAGAAAAAGAAATCAAATTTAAAATATTTAAGTCTAAATTATTCGTAATAATTTATTAATTAAGTAATAAATTATTCCTTCATTAAAAGTTCATTAAATTCATCTTTTCGTTAAAAAACACATATAAAATTATTAATTTTTATAGCAATTACATTAAAGGTAAAAATTAAGTAGCAAAAATTGTATACAGTTTTATCATCTTAAGAAATTTTCAATTCTCATCATTTGTGTCAATATGATTGATAACAACGATAAACTAGTATAAGAGGTCTCCTCAAAATTTTCTCTTATATACCCTAATAAAGATTTTACCCTTTCTCTGCTTCTGCATAAAAATTGAAGACCTTGAACATAACCATCAATTTCACGAATGATAAGATTTTTATTTTCAAACCATCAATTCCACGAATGATAAGATTTTTATTTTCAAAACTCTGCACATGAGCATTTTGAACTTCGTAATACAGCGAAGAAAAACGAGTATGAATTTTGGAAGCTCTCCCCTACCCCTAAATTGAAATCAAAGTTGATAACGAACTATAATTTCTTAACAAAATAGCACACCAAATTTCCTTTATCTAAACCATAGTGTTTTTAAGTCATTACGCTTTCACTCATTAACTTTTATAGATTGACAGACGATAAACCCTTTTATGGATTTTGTTTAAGATTTGACATATTTCTACACTTTAGATGCTGAAAATGTGGATTAAATTTTATTTATCTTGCTTTTGACGTTTTATAATTATCATGTGCCCATACTCCATTCAAAATTGGATAGGAATCGACAAATTCAATGTAAAGATGACTTACAAGTTCCAACCTTTTGGATCAACATGCTTCTGAATTCTGAAACAAGATGACAGTCAAAATTCCAAAAATATATTATTCGAACTCATGGAGAAACCTTCAAAATCTTGAAGCCGAATTTTTTGATGATCACAATGCTTTTTTTAGTATACGTGAAAATAAAAATATTTTAAAATTTCATCCATTTTTCAGAGCTTGCCTCTCCTTTCTACGGAAGTGGGTTGAAACGGTTGGATATTAAAATCTCGCTGTGCTCCTGAGGAGCATTTCTTCCCAGAACTAACTCATTAATGTCGTAATTTTAGGTGTTATTAAGCTGCACTTCAAAGAATTGAGAAACGCGAATTTTTAATTAACTTCACTGGGAAGGAAATTTTAATCATTCCTTCGGGTACTTTGCTATCTGTTTCTAAAGAAAGTGTTATAAAAGTGTCCATCAGAGCTGGGAACTTGATGGTTTTGTAATTTATTTTTGTTTTTAACACTTAGTTTAATATAAATCAAACAGCCTGATAATGTTTTTATAACATTGTAGTATTCACATTAACACTATTATTATATATATATATATATATTTTTGCATTGTGATCCTCTTTCGATAGCATTGTTTCTAAATAACTCCATTCTCAAGAATTGTATTTCCTGATGTATTTTTGATTGTTTCTAAATAACTCAATTCACAAAAATTGATTTTCCTGATGTATTTCTGATTGATTTTAAAAAGCTCCGTTAACAAAAATTACCTTTTTTGCATTACTATTATCAAACACGAGTCAGCAAGTAAATATAATACAAATATGAAACTGATGACACTAAGTGATGAATAAAATTGAAAAAAAAATACAAATAATATTACTCTCTTTTGGTTTAGCTTTGTCACTTATCACAAATAATCTGGTACCTACTTTGCGACATTATATCAACAAGTTTAATTCAATATTTGACGGAAAGCTATATTTTAGTGTAAAGGCAACATAAACAATTTTATCAGTTTAACAACGACGAGTTTTTGAGTTAATGAGTTTACATATTTAAGGATAGATAGAACAAATTTTAAAAAAAATATTTGGACTTTTTTGTAAAATTTGCAGACTTATCGAAATATTGAGGTCAACTTTTTGATGACAATGTTACTTCGAATACGAGAAAACAAAAAAATTAAGCTAACGGATAATTTACAAGAATAGATTAATAAATACAGTAGAATATTAATAAATGTAGTATTGTAATTAAGTTAAACAGCACTCTCATCCAAATCTTATTACAATGAATGAACATGTGAAATCAAAATTTAGAAAACTAAAAACTATATTATTCCTAGCTAATCGAGCATTTTCTCCTATTCAAATAATAAAATTGCCGATCGTTATAGTCTAAAGGGATACATTTATCATCATAAAAAGCACCATAAAAGAATTTTCGTGACAAAAATTCAACATAAATTACAAAAGAAACTGAAAGCATACTACATTCCCTTTCACGTCAAATAATAGCACATCTTTAATCAAACAGTAAAGTAATTCTTTTTGCTGAAAAATTAAAGATTAGGAAGATAATTATTTGAATGAAAGATTTTTTAAATTCCAAAGCATTCTTCATTTGCTTTATTTTTATTATATATTCTTTAATTTGGTTTTTAAAAAATTTCTTTTTCTGATAGTCTATTTTTGAATAAAAACCATCAATTGCAAGATGATTTTAAAACTCTATCGCAGTATTGATAAAAAAATATGGCCACATTCTCACTAGGAAATACTTTTTACCTTAATATCAATGAAAAATATTTATGATAGTTTAGAAATCATAAGCCTATATTTTTCCATTCATAAGTTTTTAATATTAAACTAATTTTCTACCATTTATGAGTTTTCAATAATAACCTAATTTTCTTCTTTATGAATAAAACGAAATTTTATTGCGAAAATGTCAAGTTTATTTCCAGTTAATAGAAAATTACTTAAGGCATTTTAGGTTTCTTTAAATTATTCATTTTCTTTATTTATAAAATTTCACTGTGATACCTCTATTTTCTTCTTATTATTATTTTTTTTTGTCCGGAAAAAGTCCGATTGACTAAAGCAACAAAAAATCACTTCCGAAATGCATTTGACGAGAGCCCGATTTTGATCCTTATACGATAAAAAGAAATCTAAAACTCCTCACCATTCGCAAACTTTTACGTCACTCTTTTTTTTTCCTATCTTCGAACAAAATACACATAAATACTAATGCTCATTATAAGACACGCTTCAAATAACACAGAGAATGCGCTAGTAATCTTTTTCCAGAACAGTGAACGATTTTAATATTTTACAGCAACGTTTCTTTCCTTTCAGAAACAACACACATGAACAATAAATCCCTCTACTTTCTTATTCTAGCACATCTGCCTTACATCTGTAGCATTCTTATGGCTTCAGTGAGGAGATTTCTTTTTAAGACGCCTCACGGTTTTACCCAAAACGCAGCTCTCGTCTCTTTCTATCATTTTAGATCTTTACCTCAAGAAATGCATACGTAAAACAGAAACATCACATCTACATTCATTTTGAATTTAGAGCAGTTTGTTTTAGTTTAATACATGTATCTTGTATTTACTCAGTTCAAAAATGCAGATCTTATCTCTTGGGGCAAGTATAAACTGACGCAGAGATTGAGATTTATATGCACAAACTCGAAACTGAGACGAAACCCAATAAATCTTTTCCATATTTTAACTAAGGGTAAAAAGAAAAGCAGTTTTATGGCATTCCTGAAAGCCAAGCAATTAAATTCAGGTAAAAAAAATAAGATGGATAGTAACTGTAATTTTAATAGAAACAAGTTGATCATAAAAAAAACTGCTGTACATATTGTTTTATATCAGCATACAAAATTACATGCAGTTTAATTTGCAATTCATTTTCTATATGAATATCAAGTAATTATAAAAGAAGAAATGTCGATGCAATATTAGCAAACATTTTAAATTATGTTATCTGTTTTTCGTTTAGATGTCTAAAAACAAATTGCTTATCATAAAAACTACTTTACATATTGTTTTATATCAGCGCGTGAAATTCCATCTAATCTAGCTTGCAAGTCATTTTCTGTATGAAAATCAAGTAATGCAATATTAGCAAACATTTTGAATTATGTTATTTGCTTTTCGTTTAAATGCCTAACTCTATCTGATTTTTTTCAAGTACGTGAGTAATGTATAGTTACTTTCTCAGATTTAAGCCTGAAAATTGTATTATTTATAACAAAATATTTTTTGCAGTACTTAGATATTTCGATTGTTCTTCGATAATTAGTCCACAGTGATCCTACATTTTTGACAATACATATTAATTTTACCCCTAAGGAAATTTTTCATCTGCACACTTGTAGCTATTCCAACATTTCGTAGTTTTGTGGTTGTTAGTTACTTCGGGAGATATTTGGAAAATAATAAAACATTTGACTTCACTATTTAAATTACAAACGGATTTATTATTTAATAACATTTTATCATATTGTTGAGGCTCTCACATTTTATGAGCAAATTATTTCACAGGCGGAAATTATATCTCTGAATAAAATATGTTTTTTTACTCCTAATTTTTTAAATGAAAAATAAACTCTCGAAATCAAATACGCGTTTGATAATTCAAGAATTGTAGAATTTCAGCTTTGGGTATAGCTTCACTTAACAGTGTTAAACTAGCTCCACGAAATGCAATATGCTTCACTAGTTAAGAGATAATAAAGATACCGGCGCCGGTACCTCAATCTATGAATTTCCATGTTCATTAAAGTCATAATATTAATATTACCCTGACTGAACTAATTTTAACGCTCATAGGGAAATTCGAATTTCGAATTTACTGTAGAGACTATCAATAGAACATATGACTTAAAAATATGAAAAAACAATTTATTGTTATTATTATTAATCCTGATTATATCCCTCTGAAACAAATGAAATCAGAGAAGTTCCAGAATAAGGAATGATGGCAGCGCAGAAGAAATACTACAACTTTCGAAAGACTGCAGTCGCAATCAGGGAATGTCCAAAATTACTAGAATTTGTTCAATCATTGAAAAATATTACTCCCCTTTCTACACTTTTGCCAAAATTTAGGCTTACTGCTATTGAAGATAGCTAGTATCAAACTCGCTATCTTATGGTTCGCAGCTAGATAAGATGACAATACTAAAAGCGACAGCAAATCTTGAGGACGTTATCTGGCTTATAAAGCTTCCACTACAATAACTACTTCACATTTAACCAATTAAGTGCAACCGTAAAATCATATTCTTGTTCCAAACCAAAATAAATAATGTCAAAATCTATTATTCTTTTAAAATTTTAAATATGTTTATGATCAGATAAAATTTACTTAATCTGACATCGCAGATGACTAGAACTTACAGGATTAAATATCAGAATGGTTCATTCATTCTGAAATTATTTTAGCATTTTATGCATTCTATGGTGTTTAATTTGTGAAGGATTAAAATTTGTTGAATTACAACTAATATTTACCGTGACAAAGCATATTTCTTTTTGACTCTTTTCTATATTAGGCACTAATACCAGATGTAAAAGTATTAGTACCAGTGTGACTCTTCTATACAAAATACTAGCACTAATAACGTCTATAAAAAATTCACGAACATATAATACGTTAATACTATATACTTTACAATTATCTTATTTTCCTTTTTTAAGGTGAAAAAGAGCAGTGGTGTTAACTGGAGGGGAGGTACATAAATCGAGGAAAACTATTTGTACAGTTAAAAATGCTCTAGAATTCAGAGGGCACTGTGAACAGAGAAAACGTTAATGATATGAAAGCAAATACAGCATAATAGTGCATGTTGAATAAAATTATAGAAAGTAAAGAAAAAATTTTGTATGTAGATATCGGTGTGAACCATCTGTAAACAACAAATATTTTATTCTTTAGAAAATATTATCTAAGGAACAGTTTCTTTATTTCAATATAAGCAAAAATCATTGTGGCTATGCTCCATATCTCCTCCTAATAAATTAAACTGAAATTAATATTCCATTAATTAGATGTCATCCGAAGTTTTGCCGTTTTTCTGTAGCTTCGGAATTCTTTGCATTTTATTTTAATACACATTTTTTTTTTTTGCAATTTTCTGATTATTTTCAAAGGAGTAATTTAACAATACCTAAAACCACGCTTAATGGGGGCATACTGAAATGCTGACAAGAAAGCCATCGCTGATTAATTTTAAATATTTAGATTTAATCCATTTCGGCAGCCAGATTTACCAGAGAGATAAACATGATAATTAATAAAATTAATCTTTTCATTAAAACTCATAAGTTGTTTTCCCATATTCAGAACGAGCAAAATAACTTTTTTTAGATGGAGAGTTTATAAATTAATGAGTTTTCAGCAAAATCTATTTGATTTCAAATAATTTTTAGAAATCTAAAGGCCTTGATTAAGCTGAAAAAAACCCTCACAAACAAGTACTTAAGTAAAATCACATATTCATTAGTAGACAGATTTATTTAAGTAATTAAAATTTTCATCAGAGGCCATGAAATTTGAGACTAAGAAGTCCTTTGCAATTTGGAAATTAGCATTTTTTTCCTTAAATTGACTTCAAATAACAATAGCTTTTTAATAATAATTATATATTATCTCATTAACTTGGGAGTAAGAGCAAAGCGAAGCAAAATTATTGCAATTAGAAAGCAAAATTCAAAGTTTTATTGAAAAAACTGTTTTAACAGTCCTTAATTTATGAAGGCAAGAATATAAATACTAAAAAAACACCACATAGGAAGGAAGAAAAATCGAAAATCTTCGCATTAACAATCCAATCAGCGTAGAAATTCAATATCTGTTTTGCGAACGAGTAACTTTTTTTCTTTCCCTTCGAACCAGTCAGGTCTTGTTAATTTGTCTAATGAAAAAAATAAATCTCAGGTCCTTTTATATAAATCAATGATGCACAAACGTTTTTCAAAACCTATTTTCGAGAAATTCAAATCTAATTTTAAAATAGTTGTTTCAAAATACCGATGCTTTATTCGGATCCTGGCTAATAAAAAAATAAAAAAATTTTGGTAAATGAAAATTATTTCACCACAATCAACTCTTCTACTCATTTTATAGTCTTTTCAAAATATTTAACTGTATGAAAATTGATTATCAAGGCAAGCAAATCAGTCATTAAGTAAGTCTTTAAATAATATAAAAAATGAATGCATTGTCGTAAAAACCAGAAATAATTTAAGCTTAAATTACTAATAAATTAAAACATTGCCCCTGGATGTGTTCCGATAAATTTGGTTGAATGTAAAAAAAAATTAATTTCGCTTAGCATTTTTTTTTTTTTACTAATCATCAAATAACGTCCGTTTTCATTTCGCCCTGCACTAATAATAATCATTAAATAATTTGACTACGAAATTTAATTTTCTTTCAAATCTTGCATTTTTGAAAAGCAAAAAAAACGCCACCGGGAAATTATATTTCATAGCCTGCTTGTATATTTTTAACGTAATAACAGAAGCCCACAGCAAGCAAGTTGAAATATAATTTAACATGAAATCCTCACATTACAATTATACATAAAATAATTGTATGTTTTAATCAGATTTTGAGTTTATTCCAAAAACAAAATATCGTTGGATTATGATTCAGAGTATATATGAGCATGAGAGTTTAGAAAAGAATGGAGACAAATGCATAAAATTTGGCGCATTTTCTTTCATTAGAATCATGGATAAGTATCAAACTGGGAAAAAAATCCGCCAAAGAAAAGATTTTTTTCCGTGATTGAGCCAGAATAAATCAGAAATTAACAAGCTTGATAGATAAAAATTCTCACTCTGGGCTTGCACCCAAATTATAGATGTACATCAAATTTTCGATAAAATCTGTCTGTGAAAAAGGATATATGCTTCATGACTTTTGTGGGATATTTTTTTTCCTTCAGAAACCTCCGATTATATATATATTACCTTTAGAAAATTGTTTCTGACCATAGGTTGTGTTTAAGCCCAAATTATAGACACACATCAAATTTTGTACAAAATCTATCTACAAACAAAGGCATATATACCTGTTGATTTCTTCGATGCAATTTTTACTTTATTCAGTAACTTCCAAATACATACATTTTCTAAAATTATTAAATATTATTATTATAATTAAATATACATATTTTTGCGGTAGTGAATAAAAAAGTTCAAAGGAGAACAGCCCCGATTTTTGTCTTATTTACCTTACTTTTATGTCCTTTCTAATTTTATCTTTTCCCCGTACCCTTAATGTGTCTCCTTAGAACCTACCATTAAAGAAAAGGAAAACTCATCTTTTTAACCTTCTCCTAATATTGACTTTATTTCACTCTTTAAAGATTGCTTGAGGTATAATTTCTGATCATTTTTTGCGTGGGCCGGGAATATATGGTATACTCAAAGAACTGAGCAACGAAATGATGCGTAAAAAATGTCAAATAAATGAAAAAAAAAATAAAGCCTGAACGCATTAAATATGAATGAAGGCTTTTTCAAATATTTTGTTTTATTTGAAAAGATATATATGAAATAAATACTTGATATCAAAATCTCCACATTTTCACTTCAAATTATTTCTATGAGATCCCGAACTTCACCGTTAACTGATCATCAAAGTTTTTCTTTTTCTAATTTAGTTAGTTATAAGGCAGTTAAAATAAGATTCAATAACATTTTAAAACTACTTCAATTTCGAAATTGCAAGAAATATTTTCGATTACCACAATTTACAGACGTTTTATTTAGCGCAAGTATTACATACTGTTATCTTAATTAATTTATCCTGGTGAAACTATTACTTTATACATCAATTAATTGTGTTTCACAATTTAACGTACAAGAACATTTTTTTCAGTAAATCACAAAAATTCCTCATTTCTTATTATTTCATATTTACTGTACGAAATTCCAGAAAATATTTTTGGCTTTTCTTATCAATAATCATTTTTTGCAACTTAGCTCAAATGCTGCATGTAGTATCATTTTAATTCGTATGCCATTCAGAAACCCTTATTCTTCTCATCTATTAACTGTTTTGTGCAGTTTGGCCAATATTGGCTCTTGCACCAGAAAAATTCATCAATCTATTAACTGTATTTCGCAAACAATGCGCCATCATTTCGTTTTTTTTTC
>JAPMOQ010000644.1:983001-1024360 GCA_026543055.1 Argiope trifasciata | reverse complement strand
TCTTAAGTTCCATTAACTGTATTTCGCAAACAATGCGCTATCATTTCATTTCTTTTCTGTGAAGCTCCGAAGTTCCACATTTCTTATTATTTTTTAATTGCAATCTCGAATCATATATTTAATGATGCCAGAAAAATTTATTCGGTGAGATTTCTGAAAGCGTTTTCAGTTATTTTAATCTGCACATATTTTAAGTCTCTAGTTCAAATTTCTCACGCTATACTTAAAATAAGTCTGAATTTTAATAAATCCTATCTGAAATTATTCTTTTACACTTCTATTAATTATGTTTCACAAACAATGCACCATTGATCTTTTTTTTTTTTTCCTTTGCGAAGCATCAAAATTCCTCATTTGACATTCCTGGTGAAATCAGAAACGGCTATTTGAGCAGAAAATCAGAACTTGGCTTATTAGTGAGCAGTTATTGATAGGGTGAAATTTACTCTCCCCTTGTTTGCGATTTCATTGTTGTTTACTTCTTCATACGTTATTCTAGGAAATCATTACTCAGAAGCACTTTTTGCACTTGACAGCGCTTTCAGCCATCACCGAATCAACCAACTGTGAAATGTCGTAAGATTTTAGGGACGTCTTCATTTCGAAACAATTTATTACCCTTTTTTGTGCTTTGTTTATTAGATATCAGCACATTACATTCAAAGTACATTTTGAAGTGGTTTGTAGGAGAAATGCGTGCGTTGCGAAAGCGAACCCTTCGCATCAAAAGAATGGGGTAAAGCCCGAAAAAAGATATTCAGATATTTCTTTCATTAACGTAAAATAATTTTAGAGAGGGAAATTCCATATATTCAATGAATTATAATGTAATTGTAATAATGTATGATGTAATGTATAATATAATAAAAGAAAATAATCCCTTAATGCTGATTCTCATTTTCAACTGAAGAAAAACATAAAATGGAACTGTAATTGCTAAAGTATCTGCTGTATTTTTTTATTGAATGTAACCTTCAAACTTTTGTATTCGTTATTTTTTCTACTAGAGATTGATGGTTATTTCCGATATTTGTTTAATAAGTCTTAAACTGAGTTGTATAAGTCAAAAATATATTTCAACGAACAAAATTTAATTCAAATGAAGCGCTATAATAGTTGTCAACCGCCAAAATTATAATTTAATTTAGTTATACTCACATCTCATTTAGAAGCAATAATGGAGATAATTTTGATTAAAACTACTGATTTTGAATTGAAATTAGATAACAAGGATGATGCCTGAACTGACACCATCTCACAAAGTAATATTTAATGTGCTACAGGCTTTTATAATTAGAGGATCATTAGGGGAACTGGGTTCCGAATCTGAAAATCTCTGGTCTTCATCACAAAACAATACCCCTAGGTCCCCATGATTTCCCAAAAGCTTTAAAATTTATATATATAACGGCAAGGTTCCCAACTAAGATACTGCTACTGTAGACATTCCTAGTAATTATGAGCCGAGGTCGGATTATAGATATGACTACTAAGCTATCAACCCTTCATCATATTTCCTCACCACACTAATCATTTATTAATCATGTAAGATGTCAGAATATCACCACATCAAAGTGAAAGCAACTGATCCACAATATCAAATTATATATAGTTCAGACCAGAGTACTAGGTTCATTTCATTAAAATTCGATTTAAAATTTTAAATATTCTAGTCTTAAAACCAATAAACAAGAGTGCATTTTTATGGAGATGATATCTGAATGGATTTTATCAATACTTTAAAGCATATAACAAAGTATTCAAGCTTATTTTTGAAGGAAAGAGTGACAAAAATTCATGATTCCATCTGATACAAAAGTTTTATTATGTCAAAATTTAATCATTAATAGCGTACAATTGGATAACAATCTGAAAGTATCGATTAAAGATAAGAACCCCCTTTTTGATAAGATCACGAACACAACTCACATGCATTAGATCAAATATATTATCTGTTTCATCACTGCTTCTAAGAAATTCAATAAAATATTAATAAATCGCAAGCACAAAGATTCATGGCTAATTTATTCCCACATATAAGAGTTTTCAGACAAAATTTAATAGAATTGAATTTGAATTGTCCTAAATTGCAATCGTTTATTGCAATTTCATTAGTACCTTTTACTGAAATTTCAAACGCTTATGATTGCATAGGTCTTTATCGGTTTAATTTGAAATGGAAGATAAAAGAGGAATGGAACTGAAGCAAATAATGAATGCCCTTAACACCTTAAAGTGCAAGCCAATAATATATAATAAGTAGAAACATTATGGTTGAGTTCCGGTAATAAATATTAAGTGTGTTTACTTGTTTGTATGTGTGAATATTTGTTTCAGTTAACTACTTCGTATTTCATTCATTTTTAGTTACGTCATTTTAAGATGATGTCTAATTAAGACACACAACGATATATATTTTGAAATTTACACATTTAGTGTTATTATTTTTATGGATTCTACATTATTGTTTCACAAATCAGTACTGTCAAAAATATTAACTGTGTTTACTTGTTTGAATATTTGTTTAAGTAAACTTCTTCATATTTCAATAATTTTTAAGATAGGTCATTTTAAGTTGAAATCAAATAATGAAACATCGTCATATGTATTTTGAAATTTACATATTTGTTGCTATATTTTGAACAATTCCACATTATAGTTTCAGTTTTATAAATCAGTCTTTATTCCGGAATCAAAAGAGCGAAAAGTTAAACGAATTTAAATAAAGAATTTAAGAATTTTAAAGAAAGTTTCGTTCCTATTTGATAAATGTTTAAAATTAAAAAAACTAGTTTCAAAGTTTTTCAAATTTCATTTGCTTTTAAGAATATAAACCATCAGCAAGCACAAAAGTTAAAAACAGTTAATATTCATAAAGACCTGTTGAGGTATTTAAATTCTTAAGTAATATAGTACAGAATAGATGTGGAGTACTATAATCACAATATGGAAGATAAGTCCTTTTCCATGCAAATAACAAAATTTTAATACAAAATAAAGTAACATCAGATTGTTCTGAAAGCTTAACTTTTAATGAATAATTTTTTCTTTTTAGAAATCACCTGTGAAGTAATTTTTTATAAAATATATTTATTAAAAGATAAAGATCGGTTAAAAGCCTGCCTGAAGTTTTTCTTTAAATTCAGTTATTTTATTTCTTTACTTACAAATCAAAGGGACGGATTGAGAAATTTAGTGCCAGATGAAATTTAATAAATTTTATTATATCTTTAAAATATTAACTCATTAAAATACTAGAGTCAAAGGAGTTCAACTGATAAAAAATAATCTTCAAACTTTCGACATATTTTTTACTCTAGTAAATTGCTATAATCGCTCCGCATGAAACTGCATGATTGATAAAACACTCGGAGGTCAAAATAAAAGTCTGACTGAATTTTTTTCAATTCAAAATTACTTCATTTTAAATAAATAATTTAAATTAAAATATTATTCTTTCTTTAACCAAAAACCAAATGTTCAGTCGAATGATACTTTCAATAAAATTTGAATTTACTTTTTAAACAGTAGAGTAATAATACATGTAGTTTTAATGATAGTAAATAAAGATTTAAAATAATCTTAAAATCTTTTAATTATTGTTCTTTAATAATTACAGATAATTCGTTAAAACTACATGTATAATCACTCTACTAATCCCATTTGAACAAAAAAAAACTCAGAAATCATCTGATAATTTATTCAATGCAAAAACAGATGACCCCCGGCTTGAATAATCTACAATAAATAGAAGTAATAAAGAGAAATAGAAATATATTCATATAGAAAAAAGAATTCAATGAAGTTTTTTTAACAACAGATCTCTTTAACTGATTCTGTTCTTGTAAGCAATCATCATATATTAATCATGTAAGATGTCAGGATATCTTTTGTTTTCAATGACTTTATGATAATTATAATTCTGATTCTAATATGTAATTGAAATTTATGAAATATAGAATAAATTTCTAGGATTAATTAATAAAAATACTTGTGATGTGGGTAATAATAATTAATATTTATAACTATTAAAGCTATAATTATTGTACCTCTCAAAAATTAAATAGTAATCATCATTCAATTATGAAATAAATGAACATTTATATCTTGAATAAAATATTAGCAACATACTGATTAAAATAATCATAATTTTTTATTCAATTGAAATCAATTTTGAATTTTTTTAAATCGCGTTAAATTTCAAAGCATTCTGTCGAATGTTTTTTCTATCCATGCTGCTCCATACCTGAATAGCAATGATTACTTATTAGTATTTAAGCTATGTCAAGTATTTAGGAGGTTATTCGGTCATTGCACTTTAATATTTAGTAATTAATGGACATCTTACCCCTTTATTTACCGATACTACGTAAAGGTACCGTTTAAATCAGATTGATATATTTGTAATAGGGTGATTTTTTATAATAGTATTCAGAAGAATATAAAGAACGCCTAAACAGGCAGTAGATATTAGTTAAAAGAAGAAATTAAACATCTTTAATTTAATCAAATTGATTAAGTTATTTTAAAGATTTAAAATGTATAATAATTAATTGATGATGAAAAATATTGAACAACTCATGGTAGCGTTAAATAAAGCATTAAAGAGTATTCGACCAATAAAAAAAATCCCATCCCATAGAGAATTTCTAAACCTGCGCTTATTCCTTGTTAAAGGATAAACAATAATTTGTTATAGTCTAGTTTGAAACAGAAACTTAAAATCAAAATAAAAGAGTGAATGTTGGTCTCATTCTGATCAATTTATATAAACTCCTTGAAAGAATCTCTTATAAGTTGTAATAACGACAAAAGCTTTCTGGAAAGTAAAAGGCATTGGAAATAAAATGTTCAAATCACAACTATTGATTCAATTGTTCTTGTTAAGTTACGGGACAATTGAAACTAATCTAACTAATCTGAAGTTCAACTACAGACTAGTTTTAAAACGGTTATCATAATTCTGAAATTTTCAGTTTTTCTGAAACACCGCAACCATGGTCCGAGCAAGTATATAGGGAAAATATCTTTGAAACTTCCTCTGTAAAATTTCTTGGCGATCATTCTTTTTAAGCAGTTAAACGCTGAGTTTTCACAAAGATAATTCAGAGCTAAGATATCAATAAACCAACAGCTCACCTCTTAATTCATGCAGATTTTTTAACGGAAACTGTTAAATTTAGGAAAAATGATGAAAGTATGACGAAAAATTTAAATGTATTAAATTTTCTAATTCATTACTTAATGTTTTAAATTTAGCTTAATTTAATATTAATCAAAATATTCAGACAATATTTTGCTGACTTTAAAATGCAGTAAAGAAATACAAAAATAATAATGCATTAAAATTGTATAATATTCATATAGTATTCTAGGGATTAGAAACAAGATTGTAACTTTAATAAATATGTGCATAAAGAATTAGAGATTAAAGAAAAATAACACTAGTGAAAAAAACACGTGAACTCTCTGATAAATTATTGATTCACATCTATTATTTAATTGGGTGGCATCTAAATTATTCAATGTCCCATTTATCTATTTTGTTTAAGAGATAGCAAAAAAAGAACAATCTAATTAGATCAATGATCCGGGTAACAAACAAAATCATGGTAGAAAATGTTTTAAAATATTATCTAAAGCAATGAAAAATAGAGAAAGGCAGCGGTAGAATGAAATATTTTACTAATCTATAAAAAAACATGGATTTTGAGAGCTTTCCAAAAAAATTTCAGCGAATAAAAAAGATTTTCTTGAGAAAATACCAAGAAAAATAAAATAAAATAACTCAAAATCAGGTTAGCAAATACGTTTAAATGTCGCTGTAAAAGCGCGATGTAAATGCGCTGAAGAATGCCAAATATATCCCTAATGAAGAAAATTTAATATTTTGGGAGACATCAATTATTAAAATATTCATAAGATGGCTGATCTCAAAGTAAATAAATGAAACACCATTTTTTATAAAATAAAAGAATTAACAATTCATTAATATAAAATAATAATTAAAAAATGTAAAATATTCAATTACATTAGAAAAGCAAAAAACGAAAAATCATTTCATTAAACTTTTTCCATTCATCAATTTATAAATTATATAAAGTAAATCCTGTTTCATTCTTTTTCTTAGGTGTGAATTTATGAACCCTTTTTATAACTATTTAAATGAAATATCTGAATGAAACTATTTAAAAAAACTCTTTTTGTGAAAATAATTTTAACAGCTATTTATTATTAAGTTTGAATCTAAATTTCGCATCAATTCATTTAAAAAGGGGGGGGGGTGGAGATCAAATTTTAAAAATCTCCTCTTTGGTGCCGAAGAGCTTTCTTTCCAATTCTTTTAGCCAACTCCAATTCTTTTAAATTTTAAATGTTTATGAGGGTTTTGTGTTTGGGGCCTCCGACGCCTTCCAAATGGTGTGATGTGGCAATTTGCAGAAGGGGTTCTAAAGCCATCTTTATAATCTTAAAGTAAGGCAACTGAACAAACGTCTCAATCTCCAAAGACAACTATGGTTCGAAATTAAAAGTTCCATTATAAAACAGACCTCGTTTCGAACATTACTATAGCTTAAATAAATCCATTAGTAAAATGTACTTTAATTGAAAATTCAGAAAATATTAAGAAATTTGAAGAATTCTGTTAGAAGATATTGTAATGATAACGGATAAAAACTGCCATTATTAATTGAACTCAGGGTTTGATGAAGACTCGTACTAGCATCAGTACAAGCATCGAAATAACCAGTCATTTATAGGAATTAAAATAAGTAAAGAAATTGTGTAATGGGGAAATTATATCTAAGAACTCTAAGCTATTCGATATTTTTACCAGAATTAAATATAGTGCATATTAGAGTTAACATTCTGAGAGTTTAGCTCCAGTAAATATTCGCCGATTTTTCACGGAACGTCCAAAAACTCTAAAAAGGGTCGTGAAATTGTACCACTGAATCAGAAAGGAAGTAAAATTAATGTTAAGAAACATTTAGTTACTCTTGATTTTATTTATCAAATTTCTAGAGATTGCCATAATAGCGTCCGTGTGACTCGCCCGTGATTCATATATTAATATTTAATGGCATGAACCATTATTTACAATAAGAAAAAATGATATAATCAAATTATTTGGTATGTAGGAACTACGAAAATTGTAGCTGTGAGTCTCATACGACTCAAAAGGCAGCAAAAGTGCTAATATTTGTAATCAATAGAATGTTAAGCCATTTTTTTCGTAATATGCAAAACAACTTTTCAAGACATTCCAAAAAAAGAAGAAAATGTATTCTTATAAACGTACCATACTAAATTTACATCCTCGAATTCTTATTTTACACAATGGATACCTTTTACGGTAAATTTATTTTCCCTTTCAAAAAAGTTACTCATGTGTCAAATCGAAGTTCCGACGTTGCCACTCGTTTCTTACTGGCGAAACTTCACTTCCGCAAGATCATTTTAGAAAACAGAAAGGCTTTCTGAAGATAAAACCATCAACGTCATTGAAGTAATAAAATATCTTCTTTGCAAATAAATCAAATTTAAAAAGACTTTCGGGGAAAAAAATCTGCATTTTGAAGTATAATCTTATTGAATGAATGAATATAAAAGTACATTCTTAGTCTTAACACTTTTATTGCTACGAATAAAGGCAAATTCTTGAATTTATAAATGATTTAAAAAAATAATTACTTCCTGCATTTACACCGGAAGAACTAACCTCTCGTACTGAAATGATGAGCTGGACGCACATCGAATTATGGAAATTTTTGATATTTAATTTTGCATTTAAGTTGAAGTAAAAATTAATTGTAAAGATAAAAATACTTGGACAGTCTTGGATTCCCTTTCAGTTTTAGTAGAATTGGGAGAAACAATAAATATTCAAAATAAAATATGGCATCCAATTATAGTTTTAATAAATTCACAATTTTTAGATTTAATTATTTTAGCTTTTTTATAATGTCCTGTTTTTCAGCAACAAGAGAACTATTTCGGGGAAAAAATTATTTTGAATCCCAATCAGTCGGAGGGTATTTATTTTAGCACCCTCATACGATGTCAACTGCATTATGAATGTATCACGTATGAGGCCTTCATACGTAATGTATATTTGGTGGCACATATTTTCAGAATTGAAACGCCCGGCCCAAAGCCAAAATCTCACTACCAGGATATTCTAGCCTTAAGCAAAAATACAAACGTTTATCTAGTATCATTAAAATATCTTCTAATCCCTTTCTTTACACTTCTTAATATTTCTTGAATTTTTAAAATTCAACGCATTTTAATAATAAAACGAATTTCAAACAATTTAATAATTTTTTTTAATTTAATAAATAAATGTTAGAACTATTTTCATAAAAAGAAAAGTTTCTAAAAGAGTTGAAATGATAAAAGCAGGATTTAACAGTGATTTAATAGCAAGTTATTAAATAGAAAAAACGAAAAAAAAATTAAACTAGATTAAATAGAAAGGCTAATTTACAAACAATGTGAGTCAAAAATGGTAAAGAAAGTACTGATGTTTTAACTTCTGTTAGATGATTATGTTAAGATGAAATTTTACGAAATGTCTAAGAAAAACGAGTAATTATAAATTCAAAATTATAACATCTTGCATTCGATTCTAAGATTCATCGTTAGTCTTGTTGATGAATCCGGCATTACTCAGGATAAAGATAATTTCAAGTATAATAATTTTAACAAAAAAATTACTTTGGTGTAAAATCTTTAAAAAATTATTTTGTATCACCTAAAATTTTTAAGCTAAAATTAGAATACCAAATGATCCGTGTAATTTTTAAAACCAACCGATATCTAATTTTCTCCGTCAATTATCAATTTGTACTGTTCCCAGTTATAACATATGTTCAAATACATAAGAAGCTTTGTGATCGATTGACTTAAGCTTAGTGTTCAACATGCTTAAATCACTACTTTAAGATACTACTTTGAAAGCATGGTCATAAAACATATAAAAATATAGTTAAAAAACATAAAAAAATTAATGATAAACGAGTTCAAAAAGTAAAATACAAAGCTTTTATTAATTTTTAATTAAATTTTTGTACTTCGAAAACTTGTTGGTATTCTTTCTCGTAGTTTAAATAAATAACATGAAACATCTAGTGTTGAATTTGGAAAATCTAACCAGAAGTATGGTACATACATAGATAGAATTATTTCAATTTATTTATAAGTTGAAGCATTAAGAACGATATATCTCGTAGCTAGCAAATTTAGCCTCCAGCAGTTTTACAACGAGATATCGCGTACTTAGCAGTGATTATATAAAATAAAACAAGAAAAAAGTAGCATTGACATGAATAAAAAATACATCTTGCTTAAAAATCATATTAAAAAGAACAAAGAAAAAAAAAAGTTCATTCCATACCTATCAATATTCCAAACACATTCTTAACTATTTTTAGTTAAATTAATCTTTTAATTTAAAAATATATATAAGTAAAACCTTCGCGGTCTGTTGCTTTCAGCCGCAGTTCTGTCTGAACTAATAAACGCTGAAAGTGGGGCAAGAACTTGAAGATTTCTAAATTAAGTTCCCTGGATGGATGAATTCGATATCATGTGTCAAAACACATTACGTTTTTTCTTTTCTTATCATCACGGACGGTTTTCGCTCTTGTTACCGGAAGAGGAAACAGGAATTCTTCTCTATCTGAGGCAACACAAACAATAACTTGTGACTGAAGACTTTTTTTTTTTTTTTTTTGTGGTGCATTTCAATGGTTCGTCCACTCACGATTTCGCTATCTCAAGACGTTGTTTGAATGAAATCGACACGCGAAAGAAATAATGGTTTCGATCCCTTTGCACTTAATCTGTTCGACAGAACTTTTTCAACTTGTCGCAACTTCGAGAGATGCTGAACAATTTTTGTGATATTCGTGAAAACTTCGAAAGGAATTTTAAAATTTTATTATTTACTATCGGTATTATTTAAAACAATTGTGTTTGACAGTTTTATGTTCCTTTTTAGCTACAATAGTAAATTATAAAAATAGGAAACTTCTCTGCCATGATTGCTAATTGTGATTCGGATAATTATCTAAATTATATTCCCATCTTTGTAAACTCTCAATTATAGCACAAAAGAGATAATTTAACTATAAAACAGATGAATCACAAGTGAGTCACCCGGCAGATATCATGTTAAACTGACGTCAAAAATAAATGAGGATCTTTTTTTCCAGTAAAAATGAAATTTCAAAAAGTAAGTTATTAATTTTTGAACCACTGTATTCACTCAAGAAAGATTGATTTGATATCACGCTTGTTATTATAGTGTTAATAAAACGTGTGTGAGTTCATCTATGAAAAATAAACTATATCAAAATTCATAGAATAAAAAAAAACGAGAAATTAGTTAGACATTTTGGAAATATATATATATAAAAGAAAATGAAAGCTAAATAGCAAATAAATCGAAACATTATTGCAATCCTAAATTTTCTGTATAAACTCCACCTCAGATATTTTAAGGCTCGTATTAAAATGTAAAAATACATCAGAAAAAATAGAATGCACTATGTAAAGATTTTCGAGACAAAATATGTCACTGATGTTTCAGTGACGCTACAGAGGGAGAAAGGTGAATAGCTCATTCTCTTGTAACTAATCACTTGTCATTATTTATTGTCAAGGACATTGAATGTAGTTATTAGGCAATTATCCTCAGTTTATGAGGATTTCAAATAGGAAAACTTGGAGCTCTTAATAAGACAACTAAAAGTTTATTTATTAAACTTTCATAAGAAAAACAACTTTATCGCTTTTATACATTCCATGATATCGTTAACAGGAATTTTTTTTTTGCTAAATATCCGAATTTTTTTCTGATTATTAAAACTGCTATTAAATTTACTCATTAAATTTTTATAAGAAAAAACAACTTTATCCCCTTTGTACATTCAAAGATAACGTTAATAGGAATGTTTTTACTAAGTTTCTTTTTTTGGGGGAGGGGGGATTCTTGGAACTTGACATGCATTTTGTGACATTTTTTGCGTGGAAACAAAAATTCTCCCAATATATTGGCAGCATTTTTGTTGCTTTCTGGATAATATAAATAATTAAATATTATCCGAATACTTTTCTAATTTTTATGCATTTTACTCTATTTTTCGCTCCCACTTTTTGCAAAGCAATGGTAAATTTTTTGCCAAGCAATGGTAAAAAAGCCACGTGTCGGGAAACTTACCGGAGAACGTTAGCGAGCGTGTGGCGACGGTTTCTTCGCGATGCCGTCGGCGGAGGTTTCAGCGGTCGTGGGTAGGCAAGTTTTGCCGCCATCTCGGAGGCAAGGTTCGGGAGGTCTTTCCACAACGAAGCGTACAACGATCAATGGTCTGCCTCTCGGACGCCGCCAGGGGGAGCCACCAAAGCACCCCCGAAAAGTTACCCGGCAGTCCCGCCCTGAGAATCGATGCGGCCCAATCGATGCCCCTACACGTCCAAAGCGAAGGGACCCAAAACTTGGAAGGGAAAAAGACAAACTTACCAGTCGTCCATGACGATGGAAAAAAAAGTCCCGTCGTTGGCGAGGATGCAACGAGGACCATGCTCTCGCCGTCCGCTTGTTCGCGCAAATAGAAGCCCGTCACGACCGCTATTCTTTCGGCCGGCCGATTACTTCTACTCCGTCGTAAACCATGCCTCGCTTCCAATCCGCTCCTCGTTTAGGGGTAATCGAAGTAAATTATTAAGTCGGCATTTAAAGGCGGCTCACGACCACTCGCTTTAACCCTTTCACACAATGGAGCACTCCTCCTCCGCTTCATTCTCTATGGCTATGACATAGCCCCGTACTCTACATAAAACAGAATTGAGGTCAAATTCACTCGCGTCACGAACCACAAAAATAATGCCTCATTACCAGCGAAGAAAGCAGAAAAGATAAAATATGCGACACTCGGAAGGCAGAGAAAAAAGTCAGAGATTTCTAAAATTAAATTGAAGCAGCGCGATTATAAAAACTTATTTATTTGCTTTATTATAAGCGAATTTCTCGTTCTACTGATACCTATCCGTGATATCACACGCGCCTTTTTTAAAATTTCAAAAACCATAATTTTATTTAATTCATTCAATAACTGATTCGTATCTCAAAGAATTTTTTTCCCTTTTTTTTTGTCCCTTTTTGTTAGTCGGATTTTTAAAAGTTTCCTTATTTAAAAAAATTCAAGGAGTTAAAAAAAAGACAGATTTTGTTTAAATGCTAGAGTTGGCTGTAAAATTTAAAAAGATAAAAAGTCCCTTGGTTAGAATAAAATAGAATTAGATTCTTTTTTTGTATTTATTTTCTTTTATCGAATATTTGATACTTTACCTTTCAAATATTAAATTTGATATAATTCATTTTTTTCTTGAAATATAACACTGGTGTCTATGATAAAAATCAGGCCAATGTATTTTTTACAGCTCAATAAAAAATTAATCCTTCCGTAAGATTCGTTCAATACTTCGAGGGATTTTTTTTTCAGTCATCACTATCAAAGTTGCCTCTTATAAAACATTTGGAACTCATAACAATGGATTTTGTTTAAATTTCTAATGAGCAACTGAATTAAAACAGAAAAATTAGAAATATGAATAAAATAAAAGGCGATTAAATTATGATTAAATATGATTAAAATAAAGTTTCTTTTGATCTTAAATTTAATTAAACAAAAAATTAAAGGAAAGTATTTAGATTCTTCGTATTTAATCGTTTGGGTCTTTCTTTTCCAAGTTCAAATTTGATTGTTATTGATAAAAAAATTTCTCATACAGGAAATAATCTATCGAATTTTTTTAGTACAGTAAAAGCTCCTTATTCGCGCTTCCTTAATTCGCATTTTCACTATTCGCGGATTAAAAAAATGCGACCCTATTCCTATATTCGCGGCTAAAAATTTCTTTATTCGCTGATCTAATGAGTACATACATAATAATAAAATTATTCCTATAGGTATCCAACCCAATATCCTTTGTAGGTGCCGTCAAATGGACTAATAAAAAAGTAACATATATCTTATTACAACTGTGTCTAAAGTATGTTGTTAAATGCAAACTGCAAACATAACCGAAATCGCGAATGGAATAGGACGAGATGGGTTCGAAAAGATAGAATAAAGTGACATTCAGGAATTGCTTGAATCGCAAGATGAAGATCTGACTGAAACCAACTCGGAGGAAATGTTAAAATTCACAGCCCGTTAAAGAAGAGGCTTCAACAAGCACTGGAAACGTGACATTTAATTTGAAAAATCTTAGTGAAGGTTTAAGAAGTCTAATTTTTAAGATGCAAATTGCTAATGCGACTGCTGCGTATCAGTCTGAATGGAAGGAGATTATGAAAACTGCCAGGCAAGAGAAAGTTACAAGATTTTCAAACCTAAGCCTTAAGATAATGGATCAAAGTGATCAAAAACCTCAATTAAAGTGATTTTTTTTATTTATTTGTTTTTTTTTTTTATTTTGTCACCTAGGAACGTATCTCCTATAATCCCGTATAAATGACCATTCCATATTCATGGTCTCTGTTTTCGCGGCATATTTATAGAACATGTACCCCGCGAATAAAGAGCTTTTACTGTACTAATGGCTGTCGGCGTAATCGTACCTGTTTATTTCTTTTAATAAGTTCAATAAAAATCAGCCCTTTCGTTATATTCATTCAGTATTCAAATGCATTTTTTTCCCAATTATCGCAATCAAAGTTGCCTCATTTTATACCATTCCTGAATCACAACTTTTCTTAAACTCTTACTATGCAGTTGAGTTTAAAATTAGAAGAATTTTAAACACGTGACACGTGATTAAAATAAATTGTGTTTAAATTCTTCTTGTTTCATTTTTTATGCCTTTCTTTTCTAAATTCACATTTGATTGTTGTTCTTGAAAATTCCTCTCTTACAGGAAATATCGACCACCATTTTTTTTCCCTCTTTGCAACTGAAAACATTGCGTTTCCTCAGAAAACTGCTGTTTTAAAAGTCGTTAGATCGTTTATTCCATCATTAACCCTTAATGACCTAGAGTTTCAATTTTGATACCAATCTTTTAAACCGAATGTTCACATTACTATTAGTTTTTTTTATAAGTTGGCTGTACGTATTTTACTGTTGTATAATATTCTTTCCAACGAAATTAAAAAAAAATCAAATGTCATTATTGTTTTATTTTATCTATGACATATTACTTGCGCGGCAAAGTGAACAAGTAAACACATTTTACTAAAAGTTTTGTTGAATACAAATTTGATATATTTTCTTTTTCTGAAGAATATAAATACTTTTGAGGTAAGTGAATATATTATTTTCGCTATGATATAATTATGTTTTGCGAGTGCATGTTTTACTTGAAGAAACTAGTGCTATTTTTGTGAGTATCAATTTTGATACTTCAGGCATTCCGCCCTACATAAAACCTACCTAATAATCCTTTGACTATTTTTCCCTTCATCTAGACCCTCAAGCAAACACAGTAATATTAAAAATAAATCACTTTCGTAAATCAGGCTACTGAGGGTTAATGTATATTATGTATCTTTCTTTTCTTAACGATAATAAAGTATTCAGATAATATCAATACACAGATATAAAGGCATCAAAATTTTCTTTCAATATAAGCTTGAATCTAATATAGTTACAAATTAAATTAACAAATTTTGCTAATTATCCTACAAAATAACTTTCAAATGGTATAAAAAAATACTTTCACACAAAATCTTTCAAATATCAAATACAATTTCACTTGGTCGAATAGACTTATATCAGAATCAGATGGACTAGTGAGCTGGACTAGAAAAACAAATTAGAAATTCGTTTACATTGAAATTTGGTCGCTCTATGACTGGTTATTGAAACCTTTAAAATACTTACTTTTACAATTTTAAATTTAATATTTTATTCTCCCCTTATAAATTGCTGTCTCGGCATAATTTGAAGTGTTGCTTAGAAATTGCTGTCTTGGCATAATTGTACTTGTGTTTAGTAATTATTTCTAAATTAAACAGAATGTTAAAAAATCAATAGATTACATTATGCTTTCTGCTCCTTAAAAATAGTTAAACGCCTGTAAAAAGTTACTAGAAACATAGCGAAGCTTTCTAAGCAACTTTTTACTAACGAGCATTCTTCTGCTAAACTTTCCACTAACAAGTCATTGCTTGTGCCAATACAAGTACTCTGGAAAGCATAAATATATATTCTAAAAAGCTCAAATTTATTTGCTTGAACAGCAATCGTGTGTATCAGATGGTAGAGAAAAGATGCTATAAATTGTTTAGAAACATACTAGAGGGATTACTGAGTAGAAAATAAATTTTCTATTCTGATTTAGCCACGAATTATTATTTGAATAAATAATAATTCAATTTATTCGTTGAATAAATAATATTAAATAAATAAATATTATTATTAATTGAATAAATAATAATAAATTGAATTATTAATAATACAATTTATTTTCTTTTTAGCCTAAAGAGCCATAAATTGTTTAGGAATACACTGGATGAGCAATTGAATATAAGATACAGTTTAAATTATAATTTAGCAATAAATTAATAAGTAATCGTTCAATTATTGTTCTTTTTCATACGAGTCATAAATTTTTAGAAATACTCTAGACAGACAACTCAGAATAATTGAATAAATATTATTATTAATTGAATAAATAATAATAAATCAAATTAGTAATAATACAATTTATTTTCTTTTCATCATAAATTACTTAGGAATACACTGTATGAGCAATTCGGTTCAAGATATGCTTTCAATTATTATTTGGCAACAAATTATTAAGTAATAATTTATGTTCTTTTTAATACAAAGAGTCACAAATTTTTAGAAGTACACAGGATGGAAAATTCAGCACATATAAGTTTTTAATTATGATTTAGCTACGAATTATTGAGTAATGATTTAATTTCTTTTCTTTTTCATCCAATGAGACATAAAATATTTGAAAATACACAGGACGAATAATGCAGAACAAGATAAATTTTCAGTTATTATTTAGCTACGAATTAACAAGCAATAATTCAATTTATGTTCGTTTTAATACAGCGAGCATCTCTCCTTTCTTGTTACTCCTGATTCGACAACTTTTAATCAACGAAAGATCAGATTATTTCTGAAAATCACAAAAATGATAATTTGTATGTCTTAATGAGAAGACAGCGGCACAGCTTGCAGAAAGTAATTATCATATCCTAAAGTTGCCAACGGATATCTGACACCTTCTAGAATCAGTGGGGCTGTTATAATCGATTACACTTCAAACCCTACCGCTGCATTTGCAAAAATGGTACTTAAAAGGGTTGAACATCACTGAAATTGGTACATCGTGTACATCGACGATGTTGTAACGGAAGTAAAGGGACGGGGGTATAAATACTTAGAGAAACCGTCTTTAGAGTTCCAAGGAAACAAAATATCAGAACACTTATTAAACCTTTTAAAGTCAAATAAGAAACATAAGGGGAGGGAGGCTGTGCCACTAGCGCAAGCATAAGTGGTTTTGTGTGATGCCTTTGCAGCACATATTCTATCGAGATTCATGAAAGAACCCTAATTAATGCTTCGTTCTGCCACTATATCACATTAAGAGCGTACTTCGATATTAATTGCAATTTCCAGGATAAACGGTTTTCGAAGGAGCTAGCATTTTCCAAAACGGGAAACTAAGTTCAATGTTGCAGTGGAGTTTAACGGTTTTTCGGAAACTTCAGATTCATAATTGATATAAAAAAATTAAAGCGTCCAAGGATGTCAAAGACGAAAACTGGCATAGCCTAATGAGCACAATCTAAATTTGTATGGATGTCGAACGAAAGAAATGTGGATTTGCTTCGAAAACAACAAGTAAATAAAAAATTACATTAGAAAACATTAATTTTTCTGAAATTTGACCTCTAAACTATGCTACTATTATTCCTTCATTGAGAGATACTACTTGAGAGTCCGTAGTGATTAATTTCAAAACCAAATGTCTCCAAACTGACATCAGTAATTTTGAATCTTATAGAGGCTGGTTTTAGGTGAGGATATACTTTTCACTGAAAGAAAATTCATAGTATTACTAAGCGGTTAAAAAATTACCTGCCAGTATTGAAGTGTGCATCAATAACTATAGCACGCAATTGACGTCCTGCTTTCAAATTATACGTCCTCCCACTGGTGTGGCGTGGTGTGGAGAGGGGGGTGCCAGTTCAGGTGTCGTCCTCGTCATCTGACCGTGGTTCAAAATTATGAGGTCCGTTCCAAAATCGTGTTGCTTTGAAACGGGACGTTAATATAACTAAACTATACAAACTAAACAAACTTGAAATTATACGTGGACTTTCTTCAAAATGCACTTTTCAATTTTAAATTAAGTAAAAGATATTCTTAAGTATATCAGAGAGAAACTGCACATAAAGTTTACATGAGAGAGTTAAATGCCGTTACCTTGAATTCTTGTTATATTTGATTCATCAGAAAATCTCTGATTTTAAATAGAAGTCTCACAAAATTAGATTTAATACAAGCATGTTTTTGTGCTGGAAATAGTAATCAAGCAAAAGAAAATATAGCATAAAATTGGTCTGAAACTTCAAAAGGTGCTCTAAAATATATTATTTGCAACACATTTAAATGTATGCAGTAAATAGTGACCACATAAAAAAATCGCATGATGTAATAAGATGTTAGCAATATAAACGAGCAAAAATTAATTTACGCATGAAAATAATTTTTGAATTTTTCATTTCTTTCATTTAATGAATATATGAAACTATTAATGTGCAACAGACAACCTATTTTAATGAGTTTGTTCTGTGATTTTTTTAATGAGGCGTATAAAAATAAGTAATGTATTGAATATTGCATACATTAACATTTTAAATTTACATTCTCCATAAATATATAACAAAACTGGTATTTAAATATATTTTTTGTAATATCATAGTGTAATATGAAATGGGCTATAAATTGTTTTATTTTTAAATTGATTTTAATTTATAATAGGTATTTTGATGGACTTTTTATAAATCACTTTAAAAAAAGGCACTCAAAAATAGAGCGCATAAATTGCATGCATGATTATTTAAAAATGTACAGATAAAAATTATTCTTCTTAAATATGTTACAAAATTGGTAACGCAATATGAACATGTTTTTTGCCCTGACATAGTGTAATATCAAATGGGCCAACTATTATTTTATTTTCTAAATTACTTTTCTATAACTTTTTATTTATGTTATGTATTTTGATGACTATTTTTCATGTATCGCATTTAAAAAACACAAAAAGAACGGATAAAAGTAAGCTTGACTGTTAATAGTTTCATTTTTTTATATATAACAGTATCCACAATGTGAACAACCTTTCAAACTTACTCAGAGAATCTTTTGTAACAGATATCTTGTTTAAGCAGTTTCTCAGAAGCAAGACATGCTCTCTATCTTATTAGTCACATGTTCATCTTCAGGGATTACATTCAAATTCAGCGTAGGCATGCTTTTGGCGTGGTTTTAGATAATCAGTTGGGAAGGCGTTTCGGAGAATGAAGCTTAAACTAATCTTTAAAATAAGCATGTCTGCAAATGCTTTATTCACGGATACACCGGAACTTCCAATATGTCAACATGCTTTTAATATATTTAAGGACATCTATTAGAAATTCCCAGAAGACATCTGTCAAATCCTTACTATAATTCCATGCAATATTCCATTACACTTTTATGAAAAGAGCGAGAAACCAATCCTAATACTGTTCGGACGAAACAACATTAAAAACCTGGACTAGCATGATATCCAGATTAAAGTGTCAAAAAAATTATTGAGATTAATATTTAGATGCTACTAAAAACTCTGAAAGTATATCTATCAAAAAAGTCTTTTAAACAAGTTCATTACTAAAGAGTATTTTTTGTCTTTTAATATAGTTACAGTAATGTCCCACTTTATAGCAATATTAAGGCAATTTTGTGTAGACCTTGTAAATTTGAATAGCAGCTAGATGGTGAGGACGACACCTGAGATCTCACCACACCACACTACACCAACGGGAGGACGTCCGACTAGGACGGATTTAGCTTGCATCAGGCCCACTTACACGATGATTCTTCGGTGAAATCGGATCTTGAACCTGAAACCCACCGGTTCCGAAACCGAGACTTTACCAGTAGGTCACAGCAACCCGATTTCTTGTGGAACCAATATTACTAATTAAAAGTTCTTTCCCTTCATAATAATCTATGGTTTTTAAAAATTCCTTTTTTTTCCCTTCCTTCTTTAAAATTCATTTTGAAATTGCGTAATATCATATCTCTCTAAGTGCATCTTATCATTTAAAAATACACAAATCTCTTTCCAAACCTTAACAATGAAAATCGTTAATAATGTTATATTATTACGAAATTCTGTGGTTATATTAACATTTTTTATTGAAACTAATTTTGGAAGATGGATCTCGAAATTTTTAGTCCCCATCAGATGATGAGAATGGCGCTTGAATTGGCAGCTCTCTATCTCCAAGCTTCGCACCGTGTTTTTGGGGCGGCCTTTGGCCTTAACGGACATAATCTTCATTAGAATGCTTATGGGTCAGCTGTTCGGTGGAAAAAATCGTGTTTCGAGTATTGAACTTTCGTACTTCTAAATTGATTTCATTATTTTGAAGGCACTCAAATTGATTAAACATGCAAGTAAGAAAATGTAAACAATGTTTGATTCGTAACATAAAAGTCGTTTTTTATAAGGAATACCAATGAAAGACGTAACGATTTTAATCCTTCCGGACCAATTGGTACTCTTATGTGCCTTCAATTATCAAAGAGGTCTTGAGAATCATTAAAAATGTCTCAGAAAGATTAAATAGTGATTAGATAAAGAAAACAAGATCTCAGTTGAGAAGTCTATCCAAACAGTCATATTAAATCAGCAGAAAAATATGTTGCTCATGACATCTTGAAAAAGACTTAAGACCTGCTTAAAGGGAGTCCTTTTAGATGTACTTAAAAAGACTCTACCAGTGGCCTTCTGATTAGGAATTCACGACACAACAATGGAAATAGTAGAATCGTCCTTAAGTCTCTAAAAGGTGATACAAAATAATAATTAAAAAAAGAAACACAATCGTAATTGTAATATATGAACCTATAACAGAGAGATCGCAAAGCAAAAGAAATTTTGCTTCACTAAATTGAATCCAAGCATTCAATACCTGAAGTAAAAGAAAGTATAATAAGATTGATACAACACAGCTATGTCTAGGCTCCCACCAATAAATACAACCATAAAGTTATCTATGGACTCAAGGCAGCAAATTAACAATATTATCTGCTCATCCTATATATATAAGCAACAGTTTCGAATTACTGAGAATTAGATGACTTCTAAAACAAAAAAATATACCAAAAGAAAAATACTTTTGTTCTGGAAAGAATAACTTACATAATAATAGATAAAGAATATATATAAGATAGATAAAATATCATATATAGTAGATATCTATTTTCTGAAATTTTGATACGTTTAATTTTTTCTGAACAATTTTTCGGAATTCTTAAAGAAGTCGTTTTGCACTTTAATTTAGTTTTGACAGCAATAAAAATATTCGATTTAACTCAATACAAATTTTAACTGCTTACTGAGATTAAATTCTCAACTAATTTATGACAATCCAAAATTTTATCTGGCAAAATATCTAGTATATTCTTTTTCATAAATAATAATATAGATCGAATATATTTTGGCATTTTCTTATGTTTATAAGTTTTCATTGTTATGAACAGAATGCTGTGATAATATAAATATGAATGAAATGAAATAACAGCAGAAATATAAACATAATGACATTCTTATTAACAGAATGGCATGAACATTTAATATTTGAGATTGTGAAATTGGATAGAAAGCAACTACTATATCAGCTATAATGAGAATTTATAACTAAAGATGTAGATCGAATGTATTTAGGCATTTTGTTATAGTTTCTAAAGCCAGTGTTCTCCACTTATTAAGAGAATGATATGCTTACATAAATATAAACAAAATGAAATCAAAGCAGAATGATAAACGTGATGACATTTAACAGAATAATATGAACATTTTACATTTGGGGTTGTGAAATTGGATTGAAACCCACTACTACTTCCTCTATAAAGAAAACTTAATCAAATCATTAGTGTCAAATTTTTTCACTCCCTGTTCGCGCAATTGTTTTCATTTGGTGTTTGAATCTATTATCACTAATCTATTAATTTCACTATTATTGTTTATCAATAATAACAAAAATTACAATATTTATAAATTAACAATATTAAAATTAGATTATATTTATATAATTTTATAAATAATCGGTTGCTAGTATTATTAAAAGTATTTATAATCATGCAGAAAACAATTATCACGCGGACACGGAAGAAACTTCTATTATTTGCTTAAAAAATATAAAAACAGAAAGAACTTTAATAAACATAATAGAAAACAGTGAAATTCTTCAAGAATTTTTTCATTACAAAAAATAAAAGAATGTTTTTGAGGTATAAATATATATTTTTGAAAAAATATCATTTAATAGAAGTAGGATAATGCTTACAAAAATAGAGGTTTTATACTTTCCTACTCTCTTCCTTGATCTTTAATGAAAGAATCTAAAATTCTCTATTGAAATGTGAAAATTAATTGTAATATTTGAAGGCCACAATGACTTTTTAATTAATTTATATAAAGTAATAAATTAACAGAACAGCACTTGTATGATAAAACACTGATTGTTTTCAACTTTCGTGATCCACGATTCATTAATTTTAAGCTTGTATCGTCACTGTTACGTCTTCCTTAATTTATCTCACAAATCGACTACATGGTAGTTTGGGCTGAACTGATTTGGGCATTATATCTTAATTAACTGTGTGCATATAAATAAATGATTACAGCCCAACTAAGTTCTGTCCGTCATTAGAGGGCGTGTCTGTTTGTCGTTAAGTTTTCAATCTTTTATTTAGGTAATATATCAAGCTAATAATGCTCTACTAGGCAATCCGTCTTATAAATTCCTTATTCCCAGACTCTGAAGTGAAACCGTAAGTAACTGAAACTTAAAATATCAATATTTTAGCATAGCCTAGTTTTTCAAGAAAACTGCATTGCCTGATTTAACACACTGTGTATGGATTATGAGTTTTATCTTGTTTCGGACGCCATCTGTTTACGACGGTTCTAGCGATTTTTTTATGTTTTCTGAGCTTCGTCTTTAGATGTCATCTGCCGTGAACTCTTTCCACTATTTTTATTTAAATGTTTGCATCAGTACAGTAAACTCTATTTCGTTTTTGTTTACTTATCGTGTTATTGTTTTTTTGTGTGTTGTATTTTGGCCTCTAGAAGAATATCGATATTTTAATATAAACTATTTTCTGATGAATATTGCATTGTCATACTTAAGCTTTTAACTATCAAAGGATGAAAAGGTGTAACAAAAAAATTGTTGGATGCACATATTAAGTAAATAGGATATGCATAGTATATTTACGTATTCTTAGAAAGTCATTTTTTATGATTTGATTGACTAATTTGTATTTAATTAATGCCTAGAAATTTATTGTGATTATTAGCCAGAACTCCGTGTGATGAGATGCTTACAAAACCATGTTGAGTTATTTATCTCTCATTAGAGCTAATGAAAATGCATGCTGCTTCTGAGCAAACATGCCATATAAAGGATTAACATATGACTGAAGGGTCATGAGGATTCTCATGTTTTGTACGCCATTTTACCGACGGAACACGAGATAAATCGGACTTCTTGAATGTCGTCTTTAAATTGTATCTACTGCAAATTTACTGTTACCGATAACATTGGATCTGTAATCAGTGTTCTAGACTCGATTTCTTTTATGTTTCCTTTTTGCTTTTTTACCATTTTTACTGTATGTAAGAATTTCTAAGAATCACTATAGGTGCAGTGGGTGTGCTAGGTTGAGAATGAATGTCAGATGTGTTAAAATTAAATTAATTTATTATGAGAAATCTTTCTCAGAATGTATAAGATGCTGAAAACAAAACACTCCAGCAGGTGTGTCATGTTGAGAAAGAATGTGTGATATGCTAAAATTAAATTTATTAATAGGGAATCTTTCTCAAAATGTATAAGGTGACTTAGAGGAAATATTTTAAATATAATTTAACGTACATTTATCCGATTATATTAGAAATTTTGGGAGGGGACAACTTGTAATTTGAAATCTTTAAGAAATTATGGGGTTGATATCAAAGGAGTCTTAAACTGACATATTTAACTCAAACATTAGCCTGAGAAGGATATACAGTAGCATCGTGTCTCAAAACGAAAACTAAGAAAATGGAAAGAGGAAAACTGTAAAATTTTGCTAACGATTCATTTCGCCTCTGAAATTCTTTTTTAAAAAAATCAATTTTCTAAAATCATTATGTCTTAAGTTATAAGATTGTTTTCTGGATGGTAAAACTCTTGTCATATATATTTTTTGATATTAAAAAAACCATAGCGTTTTCCAAAAATCTATAAAACCACTGAATAATTATTGTTCAGACTTTAAATTACATACATCCTGGTTTTATAATACAGTTTATAAAGTTATATAATTTTATTAAATATTAGAAATTGGTAGGTTATTTTCCAAATGCTGTTAATAAGAAGATTAGAATTGCAAAGAGAGCTAAATATGTTAATTAGCCTTTAGCTACGTTATCTTTCCTTGATTACCCTCAACTCGTTAATTGCATTTTGCATCAAAATATAAACATTATGCTCCATGTCTGTATATAAAGAGAATCCGTTGAGGGGATTTCCAGTACTTGTATCAGCAGTAAGGACTTTCCGTGCTAAATAACCTTGGTAATCCGTTAAACCTGTATAGCTTAAATGCGCCAATTTTGATCAATTAAATAAGAAAAATTATTATGTGATTTTTAATGAGTTTATTTAAATAAAGACATAACTAATTTTAAAAGATTTTATTTATTTTTCTACTCTCTTTGCCCTCGTTTTCAGGATTAGATAGTTACATAAGAATTCAGTTGGTAACGAGCGATACAAAAAAAATGATATTAATAATTATTATTATTCATAAAAATTGTTAAAAAATAAAATCTAAAGGCTTTCCTAAAATAAATGCAAGTTTTGAGTTTGACACCATTCTAGAAAGAAAGTATTAACAACCTATTAAAAATAATTTGACAGCTTAAAAATAGTAAAAATGGAGTGTTGACCAATAGAACAACATGCTTTCATTGTTGAAAAAATTTACAAAAATAATAATATTCTGGCGGCTTCAGTTCAAAAATTTGAGAATTAGCCCTTTAGATCGTATGATTTAACACCTTTGGATTACTTTTTATTAATTTATTACAAATCAAAGGGCTGAGCTGACAGGTCCACAGGCAAACGCGTATTGAAGGAGGAAATTCAAAGCCGCATCAACAAAATTCAGCCACTTTTATGCAAAATGGTCTTGGAAAACTTCGACGAAAAAGTGAGTATGCACCAGCAAAGCAGTGGAAGCCATTTGCATTATGTGTTATTTTATACTGAACCTTATCCTGCGTATTTTACAATTCAATAAAAATTTAACAAATTAGAGAAAAAAAACTGTTTTTTTAATGTAATTCAAAACTAGCATTAACTCATTTCTCTATCGTGTAACGCTCTATTTTTACTAACCCTTAGCAATTAGTTATCAAATGTTTTTTTATATTAGTGTTGAAAACAATTTACTGCCACAAATGGTGGCAAACTCAAATCTTGGGTTAATTTTAGGACACCCTTTATATAACTGGTGTGATTTCAAGAGAAAATATCAGTAACTTTATTTTTATTATTCCCATGAGCATCAAATCATATGAAAATGCACATAGACAGACAAATAGATAAAATTCCTTAGATAAAGAGTGATTGAAATATAAATACCACTGAAGTCTTTTTTTAAAAACGGTATTAATGAATTAAAATCTTAATACTTCCAATAGGTGTCCAAACTCTATTTCTTATTTAATGAGTTTTGAAACTTTGATATACACTATTAGCTGATTTTTGGAAAATTATTTAAAGTGTAAAAAATTTATACATTTTTTTGCAAGTAGTGAAAAAAAAATTTAGATAAGATAATTACTTGAAATTTACTCAATATTCAATTATAATTCTACTTTTTTCAGAAGTCTTTTATTTGTGCTCCATCTTCTTATTCATTTTCAAAATATGGAATCATAGCCATATTTTTCAGTAGGAAATGCAACTAATAAAAATTTTAATATCGATAAAAGGTAGTTCGTAGAACCAATTTAATCCTACTCTTAACCTAATGTCAAATATAAAAACTAACATTACATAAATGAAATGACATTTTCTGCGAAAAACTTCTTCCTACTGAATATTCAAATGGGATTGCACTTCTCGTTTTATTTATCTGATCTTTATTATAATCCTGAAACTCTCCTAGTATATAATCCTACGGCGTTTTTCTGGAAGGAGAGATAAAAAGCACTCAAAATAGATCTTCCTGCACTTTTTCCGCCACTTCCAAATCTAAAACTAATTTACAGGAACATTTCCTCCCCCTCTATTCTTCTTTCCATCCAAAACGACTGAAAGCACCCCCTCAATTTTCTTCTCTTGCCCAAATTAAAATTCGGGCGATATCAGTCTAAATTCCCTTTCTGCGGGGAAGAAACTATTCTCATTATTTTCTTTCACAATAAATGGGACAGATTCTTCATCTTTCTTACAGTTCAGCTTCCGAAACATCCCTCTTTTTTCCCTTTTCCCCCTCTGTTAAATGTTTCAAGTATGATTGATGACTTGAAAGCAATTCGCAATGGAAATCAAGGTGTCTCTTTCTTTAATAGAAAATATTTGCCGTCGAGGGTTATACAGAAATGATTATTTAAAAAGGTGGATGATGAAATGGTCTTGTGATTTCTTTCCTTTCAGAAGTCCGTTTTAAAAACGGATTCGAGGGTAATTTCAAAATGTATTTTTATGAGCTCGAGCACGGAACGAAAATTCATTACAACTATTTTTGGTTTTAATTGAATTAAATCCTATTCAGCGTAAAAGGACATTATTCATCGTGTTTATTATTAATAACTCGTTGTAGTCGGCTTCTTAGTTGGAAGCTAACTTAACAAATGAAAAATAGCAACGGCGTTCTCAGGGGACAGATTATTTATCATAAAAACTGCTAATGAAAATATGTTAGTCATTTATTAGAGCATTAAGTTATTTTAGCTTTAATTCTTAGTGAGAATAATGAATATTGAATTATTAATTAAAGATTAACATGTCCGCACAATGTATTCAATCTTTATGCATCGTGACATTTTGATAATACTTTTTCCGTACAATACAGTAAAAAAGAAAACGAAATCCTCTTTTGATTATCGGTTTTATAATAACATAGCTTAGATATTACTAATTGTTTTCACTCTGTTTCTATAGTGTCGATTGGCTTTTAACTTTATTGACATAAAAACCATATTTCACTCATCTGCCCAGATTACAGGCTGATTATAAATGATTATTTCTCGTCTCAGTATCCACTTTCCGGTGATTCTATTACAATAAAAAGAGGGACGTGGAAGGAAGATAGCATTTGCGAATTCTTCATTCTTTAACCTAAGATTTTCCCAATTAGATATTTTTCCATTCACTTTCTTCATGTGAGTTTCGGACCATGTTATTTTATTTTAATTCAGTCCCCGAGTAATTTGAATTTACATTATTGTTAAATATAAACATCTCTTTTTATTTCATATTTCCTCTCACCTCTATTTTGACGAATTAAACCTATCCTAATGCATGCGCAAAAATGTAAATGTTGAAGAATCCCTTGGCAAACAAGATCTGAACTTAAAGTGCCTAGAAAAGAAAGCAAAATTCTGCCTTGTTCTTAAAGAAAATTTAAAAAAAACAGTTGAAAGTTTAAATTCAGTCTAGTTGTTAGTTCTCAGGGTTCTTCAAGAAATACTAAGAATATCGAAGTAGTACGATAATTCATCCCACAATTTTTTAAAGAAATACTAAGAATGTCGAAGCAGTACGATAATTCATCCCACAATTTTTTCTAGCGGGAAACTTTGAGAGGATGCAGACATGCGTCTATGACGATATGTGATATTTTTTTTCCCCTGGAGTGACATCAAACATTAGGTATTTGCTCTCCCTCTGCCAACAGACATAGATAAACATAAGGCAGGCATGCCTGCAGGCTTTCAAAGCATCATACCAGAGATGCTGAAAGAGTATGGAATGCATTATCGAATTGCCTTAATATCATCTGTATTTTTGGAGGCGTTTCTAATGAGCCCTTATAAGTGTTTCAAGTTTAAATTTTTATCTATTTTTTCTTATTTCTAATGAACAGCAAGTCTAAACCTTCTTGGTTTTCTTTGAAACCCCCTCGAAAGTTGGGACATTCATTTATAATCACTCTGTACAGGATTAACTGATTGATGGAGCTAATTTGTTGACCATCTTTCATCCATCTTTAAATATATTAACAAAATTGAGCATTCGATTATATCTAATACTGTCATAAATAAAGTACTCAGTATCTGAAAACCAAGATTTTTATTTATTCCTTTTATTTTTTATTCCTTTTTGTAAAATTGTGTTTGGTTGTTTTTCAAATCACATACTGATTGCATATTAATATTTTCAATTTTGCATACACATTAACTTGCCATTTAAATAAAAAAATCATGGATGCTCTTAGTTTAACATGTTATTCGAAACGATCTACTATATTACAGTATTTATTTTACAGTTTATCTATCATTAGTTATATTTTTTAACTTGCACTCATTTGTACGATGGTGAAATTGGATCTGAGAAGGTGCGATATAACATTGTCAGAGTGAGAGGAAATAGAAAAAAGTTCTAATAGTCAGTTTTAAAAATGGATGTGTTTTTTTAGGAAAGACGCCTAAATAGAAAAACTTAAAGAGAAAAATCTTATTGAAGTATGTAATTTGATGTTTAGAATAAAAGAAATCGAACTTCGAAATAAGAGATTTAATATATCACTCAATGAATCAAACTGCGGAGATGTTATGTGGGATTAATTTTGACTTTGTACATACACTTTTTCCAAGAACACGAAATCATTTTGTCTTTATTTTATGAACGATAGCATGAATTAGTATTTTAGATGTTCGAAGATAATTTATATTTCGAAAATGGGATATCTTAATGAACAAATAGTTTGATTGAGAGTTTACATAAAATTAGCAAAAACTTTTGATAAAACATTTTAGATGTAGGGGTAAGCAAATGAAGATAATCTCTTTAGACATTCTCAAGGTTCTGAACCTCCTGCACTTTTTAGATCGACTAAGAAATTTACCAAAGACAACCCGAAAGTTGGGAATTCTACGTCAGCGTGCAATGAGGAGGAGAAAAATGTGCTTTTAAGACAAATATCGGCGTTTAAATATCACCTAAGTAATAAAAAAAATCCCCTAGACATCAGCAAACTAGGCATTAGCACGCTATTCGATTTTGCTGACTTCTGAAAATACATGACGCTACAGAGAAATTTGAGCCTCATTTAATGGCTGATGAGCGAAATACTAATTGTATTTCACCCATTGAAAGTTTGCTGTATGGTTCACTTTGTGGATCAAAACTTTTCAAAATAAAAGGGGGCAATCATGGATTTACGGATATAGGCACAGAAATGAAAAAAAAAAAAAAGCTTTGTCAAAATGGATACACAAATCGTCATCAAAACTTAAAAATTCCCACAAACATAGATCGGATGCGATAGTAATATTTGGCACATTCCTTCAATTGTAAGTAATCGTTAATTGTAATGAGTTAAATAAGTTCCAGTAAACAATGTTTAACTTTAATTTTTTTATGTACTAAAAAGAATTGCAACGAAAGAGGTAAAAATTTAAAAATAAAAGACCTTAGAAACTTTACCGATATAGCTCATTTCTGTCCAGAAAGATGTTACTCACATTCTCTAGACTCCTAGCTCTCCAAATTTGATTCCGGCATTTTTTCATCCGAAAACTGAAATTTTTCTTGAAAAATGACTGATTTGATACAATAGAAAAAGAGGCGGAAAATGCTCGTTACACTGTTCTCACAAATTTATTTCCATTGATGGAAGAGGTTTAAGGGCATAATATAATAGAGGCGAAAAGTATATGAAGGGGTCAAGTTTTTATTAAAAGATTCTCTTATTAATCATTAATTCATTTTCGAATGCAAAAGGTTCAATGTAAAATACCTCAAGCAGCATAATAGATACATCTTATTAAACGGTCATGTATTGGAATCTTGTTTCATTTATATTATATCTCAATAAGTTACAAAATATCTTTAAATTTTTCTAATTTTTAAAAAAACCCTATAAATTCAAATTAATTTTTTAAATGTCTACATATACTTATATTGCATATGTACTTATCCCCCGTGATAACTACAGAACAAATGTGTGAATATTAATAAAAGTAAGAGATAAAGCTATTTAATGGAGAGTAAATTCTGCAACCTAAAAAGCAACAATAGAAGTCACATTCCTCTACTGTGACAAAGGTGTCAAATCATTAAGATTACGTTCTCACCCATTAACAGCTCAAACACAGATAAAAAAACAGCATGCTTTAAATTCTTAAATATTATAATTTTAAAGATAAACCAATTGCAGATAAAGTCCTGCGTGATGCAAAATCTTCATTGAAATAATTATTCATATGTTAGTGAATAAAACTTCAGCGAATAAATCTGCTGCTCCAATGCTACTGCAAATTAAAGAGTCTAATGCATTACTCTCAACCAAAGCAAACAAGACTTAATTCAATTAGCTTTGGTTTCTCATCTTAAAAGAGTAATGGCTTGAATAATTTCGCCCAAAGATGTAAATAGATATCCTCTGTTGCTTTCAGGGATGAAAATCAATGCCGAATCTGTGGTATGATTTCAGTGCCGTATTTCAAGAATGACAATTCTCGTTTCCCAATGCTTTTAAACAAGGAAGTTTTCCAATTCTATTAAAAAGTGCTGAAAGAATTCTAATCTGTCCGAAAAATTCCAGAGTCAGTTTGTGTACTTAGTTATAGTTATAGTTATTCACATGGCAAAAAGTCTATAATATGGCTTTATGAAAACATTAGAGTTCACATGTTTCCGTTTGATTCAGTAATCAATAAATATAGTTATAGAAAGCCAATTAAATTTTAAACATTGCATTGGTATTTTTTCAATTCAAATGGCTAACTCAAATTCTTTTTGTTTGTTTATAATTTACGTTTTACACTCCTTCTTAAAAAATATACACTTGTATTAGAGATAAAAATTTCCATGTATTGACGATATCATAGTCTCTCTCATTCTCTTTCTCCGTGTGTGTCTGTATATATAGAAGTTGTGTGTATGTGTGTAAATGTCCTTGATATTTGACTATAAACAGCGGAATAGTTGTTAAATACCTCATTTAATATAACATTTTTCATTAACCGCTTGCCTGATTATTCCGAGTAATCTTGGGCTCGTATATATAGCAGTTAATTATTATCCCGGGAAAACTCGGATGAAGCGGAATGCGTCAGTACGATGTTTTTATCATGGTTTTACTAGGCCTATAGGAAATGAAAGGAGATATTCAACTCTGATTGGCAGTTTGCCAAGTTTTGTTGGTTTCGCGGTTCTTTTGGCGGGACTGGTCACGTGTTTTCCCTATTGTATCATATTCGTCAACGCTTGTGAAAAAGTAATATAAAAAGAAGGATGGTTGCATTAAAAAAAGAAAAAATGGCGATGATGCAAGATACCGAAATCGAGGATTTTTCAGATAGCCCTGCTACAGAAAAAGAAAATCGTATCCAACGACACAGTGCAGTGTGCTCCAGTAAAAGATATTCCTTAGGTAAACCAGTAAGCAAAGAGACCAGATACCAGCTTACAGAAGGCCAAGTATCATTTTGTTTTGTCCTTTGTTTCCAAAACTATCATACAAAGAACAATACTCAACTTTTCTTCATTTGCCCACGATAACCCGGGATAGTTAACTACCAGTAAAACTAAATGCTTTTACACCCATAAAAAATTTTAATTCAACTTAAAACCTGCATATTTTGTTTTGTTTTCTTTTGTTTAGTAATAAAATTTTAAAAAATGTGATGATTTTTGCAAATTTTGCAAAAAAAAAAAAAAAAAATGTGTAAAGGAAGCGGTTAATAGATGTATATTCAAAGAAACGAGTTGAAATTCCTTTCTACTTCCATGTGTACAAATAACAGAAAAAGTATTGTAATCATTAAAAAATGCGGAGTCGAGATTTTGATGAATCTCCACGCTTCAATAAAAAAAAAAAATTATCATTATGTCTGTCTGTAATAACGCAAAAACCTTTTGAGATAGACGGATGAAATTTGGTTTATAGACTTGAAATCAAATATGTTGATTTTTAATAAATTCTGAACGAAATTCATGCAAAGAAACTCTGGGAATTTGAAAACAAGTGAGCTATGAAATGTAAAAAGTTAAAAAGTTGCATAAATGAAAATTAATGTTTAATCTTTTGTTTTCATTGAACTTTTAAGAATAATAGAATAAAATTTATAATGGCTAAAGTTGGAAAGAATTAGCATAATAAAAACATTTTTTATAAACGCACTTTTATTAATGTAACAAACAGTAGAATTTTTTATATCTAAATATTTTTTTATTTCTAGATCTTTATTTACACTTCATTATTACAAATAATATAATTTATAATATTTATTATCTTATTGTTATTATTTATTATATTATTATAAATAATAATACAATAAATATTATAAATAATTTTTATTGTATTAAATAATATTATTGTCATATTAAATAAAATCGTATGAATTTTTTCTTAAATTCCCTTTCTTGTCATAACAAACTCACATAATTAAAATTTAATTAAATAATTAGATTCACTAAGAATATTCAAGTATTAAAATGACTTAAAATCACATAACTGCATCAAATTTCAAAACTCTTGCATAGCATGAATTGAAAGAAAAATAAATTGCTTAGTTGCTTAATAAACTGTCTTTATAAGAATGAAGTCAGTCAAGTTAAATAAAAGATTATTTTTAAAAAATTAAATAGCTGTCGCCCTCATTTCAATGCATGACATTACCTAATATACCCTTTGAAGTACTGAAAGGAAGTACCCTTAATTCCTTCCAGTGAATTCATGGGATCTGTTTTATTCAGTACCAGAAGTCTGAAAAGGAATTCCTTATTCGAGGCATCTTCTGACGCCTTTTGTTTAGGCAGACCTCAGAAAGCGCTTATTGAGGCATTGATGCTTTCTGCCTTGATTAACATTTCACGCTTTATTCAGTAAGGTTAACCGCAATTTTGACAGTACATCGCGGGTTAAATGAAGCTCGACATCTAAGATTGCTCTCAGGGATAGCTTGTCAAGGTGCTGTTTTCCAAACATTCTCCCCACAAAAGGGGTTATCTCTCTTTTCTTCCCACATATTTGGGGTTCTCTTTTTTATTTAAAAGCATTTTCTTTTTATCTGCGCTCTATTAGGTTTCAGAACTTTTGTCGGGATCAAATAAAGGAGCTAATATCTATTGAAGGAAAAAAAATTAATGAAATAATTTAAACTTGTAGTAAAACGGTTTTACAGTGATTAAGACTTGGAATACTCTAGTATAGAACAAATTTAATACTCATCCTCAGTACTTCGCTGGTAATTACGTGTTTCAAAGACATTATTTATTAGGTCTTTATTAATTAAAGTTTACTTTTACATTTTATTCGTAAAAATGTATAATTATATTAAGCATTACTTTATCTGAACGTTATTAATTCCAGCAGATTTATAAGAGTATAAAAGATTTAAACTATTGCTTAATTGCCGAGTTATGGATTTCGCATGATTATGATGACATGATGATTTTATGACACGAAAAATAGTTGAAATTTGTTTTCTTTATGACATTTTATAACGCCTGTTGAATATAATTGAAAAGAAAGCCTGAAATACACCAATAGGAGGATCTTAATATTCTTTTTCGTATAGGATATGTGTTCCAAAGTTTCGTATATAACCCTCTGTGGCAAAGAATCAAAATGTTCTTTCCCATGTGAAAAATAATTCATTTGAGTATCTTTTTTTTTAACTTCAGAAAAGACTATTTGGGGTTCCTTTAATCTGATTTTCGAAATTCTAGAAACAAATTTTACCTCATGGTAAGGGTCTCTTGACTTTACTGTATTCAATAGGATGTTAAAACATGAAAATATAAATTAACTTCGTGAATTATAAGTGCAACAAACACTATGTAAATGTATACATAAAAGGAAGTAAATAAAATAAATTTAAGTAAATGGTTTTAAAAAAATTATCTGTGACTTTTCTTCCGTAAAATATTTTCCTTTTTCATATAAATGGGCTTTCACAGAGTTAAAGTTTGGATCTAAACTTTTGGAGGAATATTTTTAATCATACATCTGTATTTTAAATATATACTAGTTTTAAAACCCACAAGATATTATTTGTTGAATCCAATAAGTAATTAACATCTTTTGCGTAGCTACTGCCATCTACGTGAAATTGAAAAAACTTAATTCACACAAATTAAGTTTTTTTTCTCTATTTTTATAGAAAATTTCATGATTTATCAAAATCGAATAATTATATTAGTATACCTCGACCCCTTGTGATTTGTAGATACAATATTTCAACTCGATGTCAGATAATGAGAAATGTATTTACAAACCGGGATGAAGTAAACATTTTAGGTTTGTAATGACAAAAAAATCTTGATGCTTAAATTCTCACTTCAAAAATAAAACTTATCTTTCGAATTGCAAAAGAGGAAAACATCTCATCCTACATGCACATTTATAATTTACACCATGTACTTAAAAAACGCAAAACTTTCTTCACAGTGCTTCCCATCATGCTCTTCGTTCTGTGAAAGCCTTAATGAAAAAAGCTGGTAGACTTAATGTGTTTTCGTTAAAAATATTCCACACATTAACTAATCGCGCATAGTTTTGCAAATTATTCGCTCTTTAACATTTTAGTTGAAAACATCTCTAAAAATTCAGTGATCAGCACCATAAGGTAAAAGTAATTTTAACAACAAAAAAGTTATAGTTGCATAAAGACGATAGTGTTAAAATAAAAAGTAACACATTGGCACATTTTACGTTGATCATGAAAAAAAAACATCTTTCCGTAATATGAGAATTATAAATGTAATTTAAGAAATGTAGATAAGTATAAGTAGCATATGCAATGTAAAAAAGCAGCATAATATAATTCAAAATCCATTTTTAAAAATAGACTTTCTCTAGTATGAATGCATTACATTATATTATTTAATCCTGCATAAATAATCTTGATTATTTGTATTATATAAATTGCATTTGAAAATAAGTAACATTGAATAACTCAATAAAAATATGTTTTAAAACATGCTTTTATTAAGGCTCAAATATACAAATGTTTCATTACGTTTTACTTTTTCAATCAAGTTTATAATTCATGATTACAAATATAATGAACTTTTGAAATCATTTCTTTATTTCAATACTGGGTACTAGCAGAATCAAAATTTAATAAAATAAATCATTCCATAAATAATTAAGCTCTAAAGATATGAGATAGTCTATCATCATCAAAAAATGCACGAAAGTGCGAAATTTTGAAATTCTTGAGTATCAATCAGAAAATGATTGAAAAAATAATCACAAAATTCTAATCTTTCAAACATAAAATAAATAAAGTTAAATAAAAGTAATGAAAAAACACAGATGGAGAAAAAATGTTTACAAACTTCTAATCATACTTAGCCATAAGTATAGACACTATAAAAAGTAATATATGAAGAAATTAATTTTCCTAAAAGCCCGAGAATACATTTACCATTTAATCACGATTCATTTGAATAAGAAATAACACTTAGTATATACAAAGATTAAAATAGGAACTCAGACAATTGATCGATATACATGTTTTTACTTTTTAATTTTTAGATGGTGTCTGCTTATTTCTGGTAGTTAATTTCTACGCGTCTCTTTCGCTTACGCCGATCGAATGGTCTGGATGGAAAGAATTTCCTAATGGTATTTCAAATAAAGCAACCAAGTGGAGATAAGCTCATAAAATGAAAGCAGAAGTCATAAGTTGGAACTATTTCAGCAGCATCTATAAATGTGCATTAATTAACGTGAAGTCAATGAGGCTGTTTCGCGCATCATCTTAACGACAAAAGAAAAATCTAAATGTGCCTCAATTTGGGAAGGAAAAGTGCGAAAACAGTAATTAAAAGAATGATGAAACGTCTTCTGCATTAATTTTAATTTCTAGACTAAGAAGTAATAGTTTGTTCTAATAATTATTAAAGTAGCTTTTTAAAAATATTATTTTATTAAAATACTAACATCGATTTTTTTATTTTAATCATTTTTTTTTACTTTTTCAGTTTTTAATTAATAATTAATTGCTATAAATATTTAGAATTTTGAAATTGTTTTTTTTTCTATTAAAAGAAATTCAAATAAACTTTTAAGTGAAAATTAATTTTGAAATTATTAAACCTAGAATGCAAGACGTTTGATTTTTTTTTACCAAAAATGCGTGTTTTTTTTTAAATGGCTGCTTATAATTTAGGAAATATTCTCAAAATAATTTTTAATTTATGGTTTCTGTTTAAAGTTTAACAAAACGATTGTTGTTAAAATTAAAAGAATGTCTTATGGCACTCTGCAAGCGTGTTGACTGTTATCTATCAGCGATTTAAGCTGAGTTAGTGTCTTATTTTTTCAGTAGCACCAACTAGGATCAAGAGCATGATTTAGCTACTTCATGCGTCATATTCTCAAACACAACCCTTTTTTACTGGGGGGGGGATCATTCACACCTCATAAACAGAGCACAAAAAAAAGAACAATCATACCCGAGCCGGGACAACCAGATCTCGGGGAAGATGCGCAGCCTCTATGAAGGGAGGCTGGCTGACTAAGCAATTAAAATGCATAAATTAAATGTGCAGGTGGATACATTCTAAATCACACAATATCCTAGAAGGAAATTTTGAAATAAAAGTCCCTTTTTTACTGAAATACCATTTTCAATGAAAATAAAATATTTTGATAACATTTTTAACAGTAGAATTATCCGTACAACAGCCATCTGGTATTTTTCTAACTTTCCATTTTAAATCTATTCTTATTCCTTTCGTGCCTTATATCAGTTTTTCCTGCAAAATGTTCGTCACAACGCTTTTAAAAAAAGGATTTTAAATATTTCTTGTTACCCTTTGAAATATGAAATACCTCCCTCATGTGAAACTTATAAATGGGAATAAAAACGTGTAGCCAAATGTCTGTTAGAGGCATTGTGGGGTTAAATTAGCAAGTACATTTTCATCAAAAATACAGAAGAGTACCAAATTTCAGAACTTTGGGATATCAAGTGTCGAGAGAAAAATTGATTACAACCTTCAGCCATATAAAACATGAAACAAGTCAAATCATCAAATCACATACAACTAAATAAAAATGTATTCTTTCACTTCAGTGATAAATGTTATGGGGGTCGGCTAGCTATAATTCAAGTTATCCAAGGGCAGTAACTAAGCAATGATGTTCTTTATCGTAAAGAATTTTCAGTGTTGTGAAAAAGATCCTCTTATATAACAAATACCAATGCCGTGGTGGTCTGGGGGTTTATGTCAAATTGTCGACACCAAAGCGTTCCAGATTCAAGACCAGGTTTCATAGTAGAACCTTCGAGTAAGCGGGCTTGGTGCCCTTCGGAACAGATTATTAAGCTGGTGTGATAGGAAGATTAGAGAGGGGATGTCAACTCAGGTGTTGTTCTCGTCATCCCTCCGTGGTTCAAAATTATGAGGCCCATTCCAAAGTAGATCTATTTTTGTTTCTTTAAATTATATTTCAATTATATTCAAATGTAACTAAACCATGATAAACAACTTTTAAATTAGAGGCGTATTTTTGTTTAAAAAGTGAAAGTTGACCGGTAAAAAGTTAATCGTTATTGTGCCAAATATAATGTTTTCTTCACTTTAGTTCAATAAACTATCAAATATTCATGTGTTCAATCCGACTACATTAAACGAAAATTACTTTATGGTGAGTGATCTTATACCTTGGTTTACAACCTTTGCCTGACGTTGTTTAATTATGTTCCCATCTAGAAGTAACAAGAACCATTTTTGGGATTCCAAAATTTTGGTCTATCATGCAGCTAGTATTTTGAGACTGTCATGCAGATAGTACCAGGCCTGCATACGTGGTGTTTTTTGGTTGGATTCGGGTATTGAACTTGGAAATATATGTTTACAAAATGAAGACCTAGCTATGAGACCTCAGCATTAATCTTCAGAAATAGATCTAAGAATATACCTAAAAATAATTATTTGCATATGAAGACTGGAAAGGAAAAAAAAGTATTTAAGGATCAAATAAAAGAATTTTGAGTAACACTCTTTGCAAAAAATGTGATAAATACCAATGTTTTTCAACCAAAAAAAGCGGCGGAAGTGCCCAATAAAGTTTTAAACGGTTGAAGAACGCTTCGTTATATGTCAGCAAGTGCCACAATATGTGGTTTACGAAATTTAGTTATTCCATCAAAACCGGCATGAGAAAATATAGATTAAATTCTATATAGGACCCCAGTGGTCAGCACTTTTTTTCAGTGTAAAGCTAGTGATTTAACCGGTACGAAAGAACGATACGAGTATCAGTGAGAGAGAAACACATAAGTGTGAAAACTGACTTAAACCGTTTTCTCCGTTCTCCTGTAAAATTTGCAATTTGGCACTTTCTCAGGTTTCCATTTCCAGTTTTCATTTCCTTCCTCAAAAACTTATCAATATAAAAAACAAAAAAATCGATAAAATACGTTTGAGGTAGAAAGTATTTTCATTGCCGGAATATTTTACTGTCACATTTTGGAAAAATCATCTTTCAGTTGGAAAAAATGCTCCACATACTCCTTTCTCAAGTACGAAGTATACAACTTACTGTATTCATCAAAAATTCTAGTGCGAGATTTCGACCTTTTTTTTCATAATTCGAAACAGCAGTGAGTTAAATATATGAAATTCTGTGCATGATTTTGCAGTTTTATGCAAAAATTTAATTTCAATCGGTCGGTAAAAAAGCGTTAAAAACAAATATTTCCGTTTTTGGCATTTGTGTATTTACAATAACCCAATGATTAATCGACAAAGATTGTATGCTTGTAGAATACTTTGTAATTATTGTTTACCTATAGTATTCGGTTAACAGTACACAAGTGCATTTATTGTAGAATATGCGAGAAAGTTTCAAGATGACCACTCTCACTGGTTCTTGTATGATTTAAAATAAATTACATTTCTTCAACAAATTAGGCTACAGTTTAATTATTTAGTGATGCAAAGTCGTTATCAGTAACAGCAAAATTCTTAATTTTAAACATTTATAAAATTCCATTTATTTGCTTTAAAGTAGTCTTAAATCAAATGTACGATATATAATCAAGAAATAATCCTTAGCAAAAAATAAGTTTTTAATTATTATATAAAAAATATGCATAAAATCAGGAATTAAAAACAAATCTGCAAGTGTCGGTGAAAATATTCTAATTGGACTCAACTTTTGATAGTGTTCTTGGCATGTTTTGATTTTATGAATATTTAATTAAACTCAAAGCTAATTATGAATTCATTATGAATGATCTTTTTGATGGTATTCATTATGGCTTAATATACTTATCGTATTGTCTTCATTCTCTTAAGTTATTGAGATTTTAGATTTTCACTTTCAAATTTGATTTTTAAAAACTTTTGTTTTTCCTGCACAACATTAAAAACTTATTAAACTTATTTTTTATTATCTGTTTTAAATATATTTAGTATTTGATCATTATAATTATTATAGAATCGAAAAATCAATTTTTGAACTTTATTATCAGATGTCATGGTTCCCATGTGGAATCAAAATTTAATTAAAATAATTTGATCGATGATTAAATTCTAAAAATATTAAAATAAACTCTAACATATTCAGAAATGAATGAGAAAATTCGAACAAAACTCCAACTTTACAAATAAGGAAGAAAAAGCATAAGATTTAGAAAATAGGAAAAAGTGAAGTTATATACAAGCATATGAAATCATTTTTGAAGAAAAGAAAAAATAACAGAAAGATAGAGCAGTTTAATAAGATTCAAATTTTTAACCTTTCCATTGAGCTATCTGCAACTTCTGCAGATCATCAGAAATTGCAGACCAATGAAAGGACCTAGATCATTTGCACCATCAGAAAACACAACAGCAGAGAATTTCAGATCTCCATATAGTAATGAATGAAAAATTAACAGTAAAATTCCACCTTTACAAATATGAAAGAAAAAAACAAATAATTTAACAAACATGAAACAAATAAAATTACATAAAAATGCATGAAATCATTCCTATGGAAAAGGATGGAGAACAAAAATAATGTTGTTTAGTAAAATTCAAATTTTAGATGGTAACTGCAACTTCCACTGATGATCTGCAACTTCTGAAGCGTGGTTGGTGAACCAAAAATATTTCCTCTGTGTCTATTCTCATTCTTTTTTATGTGCTAAAACACACATAATAATTGCAATGAACGGAAATAAAAAATTTTTTTTTTCATTCCCTTATTTTCCATTTGCACTAAATTTTGGAAGCAGCATAAGGGGCTTTTTAACTTTTAAAAGTTTAAATTTCATATTTATAACGTCGAATGTTCCGGAATGAAGAGCTTAAGAAGCGCTGTAAAAAGAATATCTTTTTAAAAATCCCATCAAATGTTCCAGAAATACATAATTAGTAGATTAGCCACATGTGCAAGATACAACTACCTGATACAGCAAGATACGACTATTTTGGACATTAGTTAGACGATTTTTAAGAATTTTTTAAGCGCCCGCTAAACTTTTCAATGATAAATGTGTCTTGATATGATATATGTTTGCGACCACAAATTTATTTTCCAATTTCCGATTTCTACTCCTATTTATTACTAGAAAGTGTTCTCATCTTTACGAGATGCCAGAAATATCTTAAAACTGATTGTCACAGATTATCTAATTGAAACCATTGCAGAAAATCTTAGGCACATTGGCAGAGGGCGTGCTTAAGAAAAAAATCATGATTTGTAGCAAACTTAGATATAAATCTATAGTAGCATTAATTGTACACAATATTCCACAGTGCAGTATTCTATGAACTAAAAAACTTTTCTATCAGTCAAATCAAAAATACTCTTTCAAAACGGGTCGAAGCAACTAATGATCTACAGCCAGAAAAAATGTATGTTGACAAATATTAAATAAAAAATATATAATAAATATGCAAAACAAATATTGAAGACTTCAGCTCTTTGATCCTTATGACAATACAGCATTTTAAAAATAAGAATGAAACATGAAATTTACGATCATGTAACTGATTTTTATTCATGTTTAACTTTATTCCTACACATATCTAAATTGCTAGATTCAAAAAAAGATTCTAGGACAGCTGACTTGGCATCTTCATCGAATGTTACAGGCGTCACTAAACAATTAATTATATGTGCTATTAGAACAATTCTTTAGAAATGGGAATCAAAAGAAATTTATAACTTATTAAACTTTCACAGTAAAATCTTATAAAACAAATTATCAAAAAAATAAAGTCATAAAACTTTTAGGAAAATAATGTTTATATTTATAAGCAATATTATTATAAAGTGACAGAGATAAAAGCAAGTGAAACTGTTAAATTGCCATTATCTAATATAGATAATAATCGAAATATTTTTTTTATTTTTAAGAAATTAAATGGTACTTTTTTTTCAAAATCATACCAATAAAAATACATAATGCCAAAGAATTTTCTTGTAATCTCAGATATGAAATTCAAACTTTAAAATATCGAATATAAATTAAACAGAGGTCTAATACAATGTGTTATATTCCATTTTGAAGTTTTAAAAATTATGACAAATAGGTATAGAGAAGATAATTTTTTTAATTTTCCAGAAATAATGCCTTTTTAAGGAAATTTAAATTTAAAAAAATTCCTTTTCACTAAATTCTGGAGGTGACAGCAAATATCATAAACGCATGAGGCGTATTAGAAAAATTCTAAATCAATTTTATTTTTCGTACATATTTATAATAGATTTTAATTTTAATGAATGCTCAGGCTTTTTTCTTTTAGTGTTCACTAATACTTAATTAGTGGTAGTATTGTTTTAAGCTTCTCGCATAAAACTTCATCATATTCTTTGAATATAGATAGATAGATAGATAGATAGATAGATAGATAGATAGATAGATA
>JAPMOQ010000644.1:954924-970539 GCA_026543055.1 Argiope trifasciata | reverse complement strand
GTGTGTGTGTGTGTGTGTGTGTGTGTGTGTGTGTGTGTGTGTGTGTGCTTGCGTACGAACATGCTTTTTCATGCTTCTAAACGTTACAACGTGGCATGCAATTAATTTACACTAGTGATGGTTTATTAATTAGTCTGCAAAGCATACACATTTCGAATATTCTAGGCTCAAAAAATAGCATCTGAGCATTTCTTTTGCTTCTCACCCCAGCTCAACAGTTTTATTCTAGGGGAGGGAAAAACTTTTTTACTATAGAGCATATAAGAAAATTTCGGGAAAACTTTTGAATCAGTACTTCTTTGATAGTAAAAGCAAGTTATTATTAAATAATGAAAAAAAATTACAAATACTTTCAAAGGAGTATTTATTTCTCAATCTTATTTCTGAAAATCAGAAGGGAATGTTTAATAGTTAAAAAGAGGCCTTGGCTTTTCTTTTTTGCCTTGAAAAAAATAGATGCTTTATATTGTCAAAAAGATTCTATACAAAAAATTCTCTTATCCGTATAAATCAAACTTAAGGAATCCATAACACACATTATACAGCAGGAATTCAAAGATAAGTAATAAAACAACATGAAGTATACACTATTTTATAACCATACTTCGAACATGCCAAAGAAGTATAATAATTTCAAAATCGTACTTACTGCATTAAATTTATTGATGATATAATCATCTATTTTTAAGTATTAAGGTGAATATAGATATCTTCCATGGGATAACAAAGTTATTCAATGGCAGCTAGACTTATACGGGTTATAGAAACAAAATTAGACACTCATTATTAGCATACAATAATCTGATATTCTCAGGATAGGCATAAAATCAGTATGGAAAAGTGAGGAAGAAGTTTGAATTGGAATTTTAATTGAAAAACAGTTTTCAATCCATACTGTTAGTTCACACTTTCAATATATATATTTATGTATCTTTTTCAAACTTTCAATCGTTAATAAAAAAAATTTTAATCACCTACTCAATTTTAAATGCACTTTTTAAACTTGTAGTGGATACCACTTGATGTTAAAACAGTTTTATAAATTTTAAGTCATTAATTAAAATTAATAATTTTTAATATTTTTAATTAAATTAGTAATTATTATTATTTATTTAAATTAATTAAAGTAATAATTTTTAATAATTTTTACATAGAGTTTCAGAAGTTAGTAATCAAAATCGAAACTAACAGGCAGTAGCCCAATCGGTAAATATTTTTCAAGTGAGGTGAAAAAGGCGAGTTCAGTTCTTGGGAAAATTAATAATTTTTTGATAAATTAATTAATTTTAGTTTTATATGGGAGAAACAAATTCTCTTAAATAAGATATTTAGCAGGATATAAATTTAAGAATAAATACCGTCAGTGGCGAAGCGTGTAGATCGCAGGAAAAAAATCTTTTGCCACTTAATATTGGGATTCTGTTATTCGTATACACATATTTACATTAATTGTAATTATTAAATAAAAAGTATCTAAAATAAAAATGTTCTTTGTTGAAATAAGTAGGCAATGACTTACTATATTATTTGCTTGCTTTATGGTTTCCTTAACAAATATAATTTTTTACTGAAAAAAAAAACCTAACTGTTGATATATAGCACTAATAATGACTGTTTTCCCTCTGTAGTTTCATTAAGCCTTTGTACGAGAAATAAATTCCTGATTAAAAATAGACTTCATATAAGTGCGTACGCTCTTCCTTTACTACTTTCAGTATATCTACCAATAAAATTTTCCGTTTGTATTATCCTATAACCCTCAACAGTTTATTCATTTAACGAAAATCTAAGTAAAGTCCATCAAAAGGGAGCTTCAAGACTCATTATTTTGAACAACAGTCAAATGATGAGTCAACTCGTAAATCAGCGAATTTCTATCCAAGTTTACGCGGCTGAGAGCTGGGAGTATTTCTGATATCGGCAGTTAATTTCACTTGCATTTATCAATACCTCATACACGGTTGACATTTGATGGAGGAGCGTATCGAACCCCAGTTTTTCGATCCAAAGGCAGAAATTTCTCTGAATGGCAGTCAATATCCTTCTTGATATTAGGTTTAATCAAAAACATTCGTTCATTATAAACAGAAAATTTAGGAAATCTAAAACTAATTTCTATAAAAAAAAAGATAACATAAGAAGAAAGTCATCAGTTATAGGTATTAAAACATAATAATGATGATAAGCAAGAAAAACTGAGAGGAAAAATGTTGTTCAAAAAAGAATCTTTAAAAATGGGCTTAACAAATTTGAATCTAAGACAGAAACTATGCTTACGGTAAGAACGTGGTCCTTAAGTATGGATCGTAAAATGAAAAATCTATATTTGATTTTCTTGCTGAACCCTATTTACAGGCACACGTCGTTGATGAGTTTAAAGAGTAGTTTAGCATTACTGATCTATTTCTTTTAAAGATATAAAAAAATTCATAAAGATGAATTTCTTAATTTTAAACTATGGATGGATGATAAATGTGTCATCTAAAACTGCTGCAATATATGTAAGTTGAATCACAATCAGTCTGTCTTCACTAGTTAAACATCCCTTCCCACTTCACGTTGGTGTTACAGTAGAATTATTCGAAATTTTCGTATTTGTTTCTAAATGAAGGAATACAATGTAATTTTCTGGAACGTATATGAACTGGGAACTCGGCGCTTTTCATCATCGTATCAGAACCTATCCCCTGTTCCCGCCTTCTTTATTACCAGGAAGGTAATTGTTGTGATTGGCTGGGAGAACAGAGGTTAACAAGGTTTTAAAGAAAGAGCTGTAAACAGAAAAGCGATGATAAGAGGAATTGATTGGGGAAGAATTAACTATTCGGAAGTTGGGCAGTTGATTGAGTCGGATAAATGGCTGACATCACGACGAGGAAAGAAGTGCAACAAACAAAAACATAAGGAGAATTTTAATAATATCTTCTATTTCATGAGAAAAGTAAAAGGCTATAAGTGTTGAGTGCCTATTTTTTAGTGCAAATTTAACCTGTAACTGAAGGCGGAAGTCAACATAAATCCGCGTTGTTCAGTAGCTCTGATTATCACTTGGTTTTTGTCTTTGAATATAATCATCATCACCTCAATACCTTCAGTACTCTTAGCAGTACGTAGCCAGAAGTCTAAGTTTGAACATATTAATATAAACAAGTTATTGTTTTTCAAAGTTTTTTTCTTCTATTTATGAAGTCTTCGACATAACGTCTCTGAAACTGTGGTTGAAAAAACATATAACAACGCCAGTTATTTCCTACATATTTCGCCTTCAATCCATATTGTATTATTCACCTTTATTTGTTCAATTTTAAAATTTATTAACGTTAGTGTCATCCTATAACATTAAAATGATGTAAGTACTCATCAAAAGATTGTTTAAGTTTTTCTTATAACATCTTTCCAGCATTTAATATTATACAATCTAGCATTATTTTAGTAGTATTATTTAGTACTATTATTTTATATCAGTTTAATATTTTTTTATGTTTTAGTAATAATTACATGATTTCTAGAATATATTAAGTCTCCAAAATAAATTCTAATGCTATTTATAAAAGAACAAAAATGAAAAATTATAATGGAGTCTTTTTGACTCCATCTCTCTGACAGCGTAAAGAAATTCATCTCTCTAGTTACTGGTTAATTAGCGTAGCATTTATTTATTGAGTGAATAAGGAATAGATATCAAGTAAAAAAAACCTGTGTTAAGGCAAATTTTTTAATACTAAATCTATAAGCAATAAGTCTATTTTAATGAAAAGCCTCACAAAACCTGAGGGTTGTTTCAAACAACAAATGATTTGAACCACTTGCAAAACATTTCATCTAGCAAGCAAAGAAGAAATAAGACACAAACCTTAAAAAATAACAAAAGACATTTTAAATTATTGGGATTGGTAAAGAAGAAGCCTTTTTAATATTAACATCTTTGTTAGAAAGCAAATAAATAACTTCCTTTGCTTTCTTAGAAATTCTTTTCTATCATTTCTACAAAATAATTATTCATTAATAAAACACAATATAAAAGAAAAGATAAGATTAATTCATCGAGACAAAATCCAACCACAAAGCTTTAACAAAAGAAAATAAATTCTAAAAAGAAAATTCACACGGTGCAACACAATTAAAAAGCAAATAAGGACTGAAACGATTATTAAGAAGGTATAAAAAATATAAAAAAGAATTGCTTCGTAAAAACTTATAAATACATGAGAATTTGTAAAAAAAATCCTGAGGTATTTTGTTTTGCAAGAAGAAAAAAACTATTGTTATTTTTTTACCAAGAAAAAATATTTAACGCGCTATTCATTCGTTTGCATTATTTGACGTCTTAAGTGTACTTTACTTATTTTGTTTGACACCCCTTTTGTTTTGAATTCTTTGCCACTTCCCTTGTTCGCGACTTTACAAAAGGGTTTTGAGAGAAAGTGGACAAAATTTCATTCCTAAATTTAGAATCCATTCTTCTGCTCTTCTATTCTATTGGGTTAGCGCTTAGCGGTGGAGTCAAATACTCTTTCCTTTTTGAAAGTTTAATTATTCTTTCTTCAAAAATTTTTCTATGTGGAAAAGTTTAAAAAATTCCATTCCTTCAATCCCAAGTGCATTACTTTTTAACTTTGTCTTGGAATTATTTTGATTGTAAGAACCTCTTTTGTTTCATTTATATATAAAAAAAGTAAATCAATGAAATACATTGTGAGTGCCAAAGTCCAGAGCATTGTTGGCTTATTTATTTAAAAAACAGAGCTTATGTAGTCAGCTTTCATGTCAGTTTATATAGTCAAAAAAACTAAATAAAAATGGATAAACAGAAAATTTTTAAATATTTTGCTCTCTCAAATGTTTTCTTAAATTCACTCGTTTTGTTTTTCCTTTTATCATTCTGTGAAAAGAACTGAATATTTAAAAAGAGTGTCTCGAAACTAACTTTTTATGTTAATGGATTTTGCCAAAAATTGGATACAAATCCACAAATTAGGTATAAATATATCATAACAAATTTCTCTAGTATGTGAGTTTGAATTATGGCATTACTATATTCACTGATAAATTGACAGCGTACTCGGGCAAATTTGGTCCAAAGTTCAGAATTCCACTGCAGTTTTAGTAATAAAGCCGTGAGTCAAATTTCATTCATCTAGTTTGTTGTGCTTTTGAGTTGTCGTGTTTATATGTAAGAGAGGAGGGAGACTTTTTTCTCTATGTGGGATTTTGTAAATTTTTGTATGAAAATTAGTTTAGTTGCATTTAAATCCATTTTCGAACAACAAGAAAATTATTTTGTTATGTACTTCATAAATTTGAACCATGGTCAAAGAAGAAGAAAGATACCTAAGATGGTTTCAATGTTTACACCATTCCAGGAGGATGACATTTCGCCTCAAAGAATCTGGCATAAAGAAGACCAGCATGCAAAGCTGATATTTAATGTAATTGGGTTTTGAGGTTCCGAAGTTGGGATCTTTACATCGGATCACCTTGACTCCCAAAATTTGATTGAGATCTACAATTTAGGCATAAAGACAACGAATTTCTCACACAGTCAGAAATATCCATTCACAGATATGATTACGTCAAGGAATTTTTCGGGTGGAATTGCAGATGAAAAGACATGAAGATTCATCATAATTTTATAAACAGCTTTTGAATGATTAAAATATTCAAACTGATTATTTCAGAAATCTCAGTTCACTATTTTTCGAAAATCGTTTTTTAATAAGAATTTATAATGGGTAACCACGTCGAAATTACTACCGCCTTCCTAAGCAATAAAAACACTAAATAGTACTAATAGGGATAGAACTAATGTAATCTGAAAAACTGTTATTGAGACCGAATAGAAACGTCATCAACAAAGATATAACCCTTCCCGTCATAAAAGTGGAAGTAACTTCACAGCCTTAAGTACTCACCCGAGATCAACCACAATATCGGGATTTTTCATTAATAGATTTAAGGTGATCCTAACGAACGAGTGGAAATATACGTACACTAAAAAGCAGAAGCTTCCTAATGAATATTGTGGTGGAAGCCTCCATTGAATGTTTACTTCCGGAAACATTCCGACTCAAAAACGGGTGAAATAAACTACTGATTAGAACTAGACCGATGCCCTGATCTTGGTAATGCTCTGATCTATCCAAAAAAGTTCTTCTTAATAAATAAAAACCGAATAGACAATTTTTAGAAAACTTTAGAATACATTTACTTAGATACCATTTCAATAAATTTAATGGTTTTTTAAACCAATGCATTTGACTGGCCAACTTATACTTCCAGTGCTCTAAATTCTTGAAAAAAACCAGGATAATCAAAAAAGTAATTTATTTTTTCGAAATTATTAATGTCTAATATATTCTATCTGATGTTAGAAAATAGATAGATTTTTTATTACAAACAAATATTTTAATATAATTTCACTATAACAGACATATTTTTTTCATTTGTGAGGTGCAGAAATTTCTTAAGTGAAGACGCTTTAGAAATAAAAACTAGAGAATTTAGAAATAAGGAGCATCTAAAAGGATCAGCAGAGAAAGGAGTTCAAAAGTGTTTCAATTTTTAAAAAAACTTATCGGTGACAGATACATTTTCTGGGAAAACAGCTTTCTTTGATTTCCTATCAACAAGCCTTCAATGACTTATAAAGTTTCTGCAGTAACTGATTCACTTTTCTTTCATACATAGGAAAGTGAAAAATGAAGCTTATAAAATATGCTTTAAAAGTCAGAGCCCGAAATAGTGCCTATTAAGTCAAATAAAAAGCAGTTCTTTTGTTAAGATTGTAATAAAAGAACTGTTCGAGCACTGAAGAAAAGGATAGAAATATAATAGTCAGAATAAAGAATTTAGGAAGTGAACAAAAAAGAGAAAGAAATGTATAGAAATTGCACCGCTTCCTTCAGTTGTTAGATGATCTTCCAGCTTTCAAACTTCACAAAAGCTCTCTGGGGACAGATTTCAACAATTTCGGCCATTTTCAATTGAGGGGACCCTTATTTAAGTTCATTTTTTTCTTATCACAAAAATAAACTTGAAATACTTTCAAGCAGTTGATATTAAAAAGTAAACTTTTTTAAACTTATATTTGCCAAAATAAAGAAAAAAACTGATTTCAACCATTGTTTCAGAATAATTTTCAATATCAATCGTTTCATTTTGTTTATTCCTATCTTAGTTACCAAGATTCTGCAGAATTTTTTTTTCAAAAAACATACTTTAGCTGTCAACTGAAATTAAATATCCTTTTCCAGTTTGTTCACGATGCCATATTAGAGTAACAAGAATAAATGGCAGCCCGGTAAAAGTGTCATAAATTCTCACCCTTTGTCTGCTTCGACTTTTAAAAGTTTAATAGCCGCTTTAATATTTAGCCTTTACTCATCCTTTCCAAGAATGCTTTTCCTCTTTGCTACTCCTCTATAATACTGATTTATTGTTAACTACTCGTACATAATAGAGGAAATTAAGGACTAAATTTAATAATGTACGTATAAACTCTTAGATATAAAAATATTTTTCACAGTTTCTCAAATATTTTAAAGGGAGTTAATTTTCCCAAGTGATTTAAAAGCCTTTGAAACCATCAGTTTGAAATAATCCAAAAATAAGATAAATAACTTTTGTAGTAAGAAGAGCTTATATACTCAAAAAAATCAAGAATTTCTTAGATGATTGAATGTTAATTTATGTTTTGGTGAAAAAAAATTAAACTATTGATTTCCACTGTTATTATAAATATTGCCACTGTTGATGAAATTTTTAGCGTCAGTTTTATTTTGATTCAATTAGATTAACTTCATATTTCAAAATTTTCAAGAAGAGTATTGGATCTTGTTATCTCTAATCTCTAATTAGAATGACACAACATTGCTCTGTTTTCCGAGCCAAATCAACTTGACGATTCTGATATTGAAAAGAAAAATAACAAGCTGACAAATCAGCAAATACAACTAGCCGCTAATTTATAATGATCTTATGTAGAAGTTTACTTCGATTCTGCATTATCTGATCCCAAAGTTGAAACAGTCGAATTAGGCAGCCCAAATCTAACCAAAGAAAATCCTTAACCAACACCATGCCCATCTAAAATTAAGTTAGAATTAAAGATAAGATAACTGCCTTTTTAAGTTCAGATTCTGTTTAAGTTGAATGGCAAAAATAAACAAAATTATATATAAAAATCGACGGTGGAACGTGAGGGAAGTATATGTTATGTAATATAGAATATATGCTATGTGTTGCTATTGGAGATTGCGAGAACCGAACTCATAATGCTTGGGTTCGTAGCCAGGTAACATGACCATCAGACAAAAGGTCTCGCTAAGCATTGAGGATGTTAGCTGGCTTATTAAGCTTCCACTACATATGTGAACGGGGAATTTTAGAAATTAGAATATCAGGTAAGGTATATCAATAGTCATAATATTAAATTATGAGATTTCTTACAAACACGTCCAAATGTGGCATTTCTCTTACATTTCAATTATCTACAAAAGCATCTTACATTCCCTTTCTTTTTTGTAAAATTTAATTGCATGACTAAAAGAACGGAACGCCAAAGATTCATTTTGAAGTATTTTCGGGAAAAAGAAAGATAAATAAATCATTTGAAGAATAAAACTAGGCAAATGAAGACTTTACACCTGAATATAAAGAACATAATAATGAATTCAAATCAAAGAGAAGAGAAATGGTGTAATTACCACATCTGTGAATTATAATTGACGGAAAAAACATTGAGAGTATATGGATATAGCAAATATCTATAGCGATAATATTGGAAAATGTTTTGTAAATTTAAAAACAATAACAAATTATTAATGTAGAAATTAATTAATATTACAGAATAAAAAATAAATGCGAACTGTTACTCGAAATATAAAACGGATAACATTATATTCATACTCCAGGAGTGATGTTAGTCGTTGCCTTAGATATTATTCTTGCTAGCTTCCAATGTAAACTAAGTTCCCTGTAAAGGTTCTTCCTCTTGATTGCTACTAAAGATATAGGAGGGGGAGATCTATGGTGTTTCCAGCTCACAGAGCACACGTGTGGTCCAAGATATTTTGAGAACAAAATATCGGGAAGTCATTGGGATTAGATGCATTAAATGGCTAAAAACTGGCGCTGATGGCTATTTACCATTGATCGAAAGAGCAGTTTTTCCATATTGAATATTTCGATGAATTAGGCATATATATATATATATATATATATATATATGCATACTATTCTTTAAATATCTTTTTATTCCTAACATAGAATCCTTTGGTAAAGTTGGTAACCTCCTAATAAAAACTAAAATCATGTTGAAAGCTTTTGGTTATTGTTACATTTATTATGAAATATTTCACTGAATAAGCAGTAACGTTTTAGGTCCGATTCCTACAATTAGCAGCAAAGTGTTTGAGAATTTCTACTCAAAAATGCTTAAACTACGGATTTAAAAACTAATAAGAAATTATACAATCTAAAAATTAATAAAAATATATACAATCTAATTTCGATTTTAAATAAGCTTCATTTTTGCTTTTTTATGAGTTTTTTAGTGTAAAATAAAAATGTTGTGGAGGATTGGTTTTATCTTAAAATATAATAATAAACAGAATTTTTCATTTAACATTAGGAATTGAAAATTTAAATTATGTATAATTCCTCAACTTCGTACTCAAAACTACACAAAGTTATACGTTTTGGGGGCATTTAAATTTTGGAAAATTTGGATATGCTTCCGAAATTGTTTTTTGGAATTTGAAAAACTTAAGTATGAAAAAATATTTTCAGAGGAAAATATTTTTATAGAATAAATATTTCCTAGACAATAGGTATAAGGAATATATTCCTGCAGATATAGGCATTTATAATTTAACTGTACCACAATTATTTTCAGAATAACGACTATATTTTTTATTTACTGTACTTGTGTCTCTATTACGGACACTTTTATTTCAAATTAAGATTGTCGTGATTGTAGTAATGCTGAAAAAAAAGAAAAATTCGTAAGTATTAATGCTTATCCATCCTTTATAAAAAAAAGTTTTCACTTAAGATTTTCCATTTTTATACTTTAAATTTCTTTGAACATCTTTTCCTATTATCTGTTATATTTACAGTATATATAACTCTGCTATTTTCGTTTTTTTTCAGCAAATACATTTCATCTGAGTTTGTAGCAAATAAAGAAAAAAAGAACAATTTCATTATTTTTATGGAAATAACTGATTTATTTCTATTTTAAGTAACTCAAAGTTAAATAAAAAAATATTTGAAAAAAATATTCCAAAAGGCTGAAAAATATTCAAAGGTCACAAATTTTTAAATCGTCAGAAAAAACTGAAATAAGGTAGAATAAGGATTAAAAAAAACATTCTTGAATTTTGAAGAGAAAAAATAATGCTGATATTACAATCAGTAGTCAACTTGTCTTCTATATATTAATGAAACCTCTTGTGATTTCTGCAAGAATTATGAAAGTTTCTTAAAAATTTATCATTTATTGTGAAGAAGTATTTATTAAAATTCCACTCAGGCTCAATAGTGCATTGCACTTTTTCAATTCAACATCCATACAAAACCATCCACTCCATTCTTACATAATGATTGTCAACAATGGGCAAGATAGAGTATGTCTTTTTCATGTTTTATTGAGTATATCTTTTTCGTGTTTTATTAAGTATGTCTTTCTCATGTTTATCAAGTTCTCAAGTTTTAGTTTTCATTCCCTCACATGAGCGTTTTGTGCTTCTTAGTACATAATGAAGGGAAACTTTGGATACTTTTTCAATTCCTACTATTAGTTAGCACTCTCCCCATATATATTTATTTATATGTATTGTTCCAATTTTCAATCGTTAATAAAATACTTTTTATTCATCCACTCAAGCTCAAATGAATTTTCAAAAACTTGTAGAGTATGACCCTTGAGGTTAATATGGTTTTTTTTAATATTAATTCATTATTAAATAAAATTCATATTAATTTAAATAAAATTTAATTAATTTTTAACCCTTAACTGGGAAGGCGAAATTGTAGAACTTAACTGTGAAAGTTTGGTCTATGAAACCGCATGTCATTTACACTGAAATTAAATTTTTGAATGAATGTATTAGTATCGAAATCGACCAATATATTCTGCAAATATTTCTCTTGATATACAGATATGTTTTAGAAAATTTTCAAAATATATTATCATAGAAAAAAGTGAATACGTTGGAACATACATTTTCTTCTCAAATTACATGATACAATAAATAATGTTCTTGAAGAAAAAATGGCTTTTTACTTTTTGAATCATATTTATTTCTCCTGTATATAAAAGTATATTGAAAAATATAATGTAAAATTCAATAATTACATGAAAAATTTTTAAAGTGACAATGGGTAAAATTGCTCTTTTTTTATCGACTAGTGTGACTTTCGAAGCCCAATTTTCGAGAGAATTTTAAACATAAAGGTAAAAATCTAGCATAAAAATCAACTTATAAATTCTGTATATATTCCCCTTGGTATAATTATATATTTTATAAATTTTGCAAAATATATTATCACTAAAAAAATTTATTATGTTTGAACATTCATATCAGAATCAGTTAAATGCGAACTTTCATCGAAAAACTCTTTTGTGGAATTATCCTTATCCCGGAAATCACTTTCTGCTTCATTTAAAAGTCTCTGGGGCTCTGCTTCGTAAGAATATCAATAAATTGGATGATATCACAAGAATTAAATTTTAAAGTCATCTGCTAAGTCTTGTACAATATTGGTGTACTAAAAGATCTTACAGACTTCGCAAAAAGAAATAGCTGAAATATTTTAAAAGTATCCTGCTGAAATCAGCTGAAAAAGGGAACATGTTGTGAAGGTCGTGAAACAGAGAGCAATAGGATCAATCAATTCAATTGAGCTAAAAATAGAATTGTGATGACTGAAAGTTTATCATTAGCGGTCTCACAGATCACACACCCCCAATTAAGGGTTAATGCTTTAAATAGAATTTTAGCCGTTTGTAATGAAGATTGAAATCAACAGGCAGTAGCTCGATCGATAAAATAAAAGGAATTCAGTATATTTCCCGTGATAGTGAAGAATGCTAGTAATTCTTGCATTTAATGCAAATTATTGATTCTTGCAAAAAATCAATAATTTTTATGCTTACTTTTTGATATGTAATAATTTTTTGACAATTATTTAATAAAAAGTAAGTGAAATAAAAAAAATTTCTTTGTTAATCAAAGTAGGAATTAAAGTAGGAATTGTTAAAACAATTGTACTAGTTTGTTCTCCGATTAAACCCACAATTTGATGCAACTACATTTTTAGGAACAAGAACACATGTAAATTTCTTTACTTCTGTCGTTGCTTTTATTAATTATGATGCTTAAATGAATAGAATAGACAGACAGGCAAGCAATCAGCCGGTTGACTGATTTGATTCGAAATTTGACGTGCATCTACAATTCAGATATGTATGCATCAAATTTCACCTTTCCAGCTTTTTGAGATTTATATTTATGCTGTTCATCTGTAAACGGACAAACAAAACAGAGTTTTCTCTAAATGATTTTCATTCAGAATTACATCTAAATCGATAATCAATCAATTAATGCAAATACTACATTTTTATACTCATACATATTAGTTATACACATACTTCTAGCTCAAAGATTTTATGAGTTATTGGCATTACTTGGCATCGACAGGCATATATAATTCTTAAGCCCTCAAAAGCAGACATAGATTTCCTCATGAATAAAAAAGTTATCAAACTATTTCAGTTTTTCATCATTCTACATATTCATTCACCTTGCATAAACCATCTTCTTAGCTTTTTTTTTTACGCTTGCAGAGCTCTTCTTTGAAAAAAGTTTAAACTAAAACTCAAACCAACAAATAGCTCTATTATTCTCTGATATCTTTTCTGAAAAGTGGCACCAGCCCCACACTTCTATAATCCAATAATTTTAGAAAAAAGGAGATAGAAAATAAGCTGTCAAAAATGTGAAATTGAACAGAAAAAGAAAAGGAAATATTTAGAAATAAAAAATAAGAACTTTAGAGCCGAAGCACTTTCTTCCACATAAGATAGTCAACAGGTCCATGGACTAAAAGAAGTGTCCTGTGGCTATTTGGATCGTAAGGAAGATGACAGATTGAAGCGTCAGTAAACATTGCATGTTTATAAAATATTCTACTCATAAATAACATGGTATGTATATAAGAATATAACATCCACTGTCATGATTTACTTCTTCTTTTGCATTTTTCCATAAACAATACAAATCATAAATCATTCTTGAATTATATTTTAGGTACATCAAGTAAAAGTTATCTTTCTTTTTTCAGAGAATTTATAATCTTAAATGAGACACTAAGCAAAAGTAATTGTATCATTTTATCATTGGCTCATCAATTCAGATATCTAATTTACCTCATCAAATCCTTAAACATGAGTTTGAGAAATAAAATTCCTTCTTTTCAAAAGGGCCTCCTAATAAAATGTAGTTTTTTTTTTCGCATTTATGAAAATCATTTAATTGACATTTTAGAAACACAAAAGATTCGAAACAGGTTTCAATAACTGTCAAAAATTCAGTGACAAAAAATTTCAAGTTCAGCACCAGTTTTGTGCTAGTCTCAACTATAAAAAATATATATAAATTCTATTCATTGGTATTTCTTTGATTCTCGTGTTGGCATTATTTTGATACTATAAATTATTTTCTTAAAACAGGGCACTGTTTTAGCTGCAAACGAAGGATAGTTGAGTTTGCCTTTATTTCCAATTTTAGCGGGGTGCAAAAATATCAAGCTTCATTTCAAGCAAAATAGAAATTAAAGTAAGAAATATTGTACTGATATTTCAAATGGAAGCTCTAATTTATCAATGATGATTTAATCTATGATGATGATGTCGTGTAAATGTTTCCACTGAAAGGGGGCGCAGTAGCTTCTGAGAGTAAAGACTCCTGAGCACCCAGAGAGCAGAAGTCTGACTTCTAGATCAAATGAAGATGACAGACACATTCGCTTGCACAACCCCTTTTTACAGGAGGGCTCATTCATACATCTCACAGAACAACCATGCCCGAACCGGGATGCTCAGATCGCGGGGAAGATACGTTACTCCTATGCCAGGAAGCCGGCATCAATTATTATATAAATTTAACTAAAGAACCTTTTAAAACAGCTGGCATAATCTAGAAATAAACTTTTGAATTCTATATTTGTAACCATGAATTATGAAATAAATTGAAAATAAAAAAGCGGAAAATAATCTCTACTAATAATAAGGATAAATGAGGGTGTGTATCTGTGCTGGTTCTCTGAAGGTCAAACTGCTTAACTAAGAGATACTGAACTTGTATACTTATTAAAATAGGAATGTATCGGTAGGGAAACCATTTTAAGTTTAAATTAATTAATAATCAACCGAAATTTTGGCATTTCCCCAACATTATTTGCGAAATTATTATGGGATTAAAAAAATTTTCTTTTTAATGATACCAACTTATTGGTGTACATTTATTATTATTATTATTCTCAGTATTTTCTTAAATGTACTTATTGCATTATTTTCAACACTAGATTTAATTCTTGAATTAAAATTAAAATCTGTTTCATTTTTCCATTAAATTAATATTTATGCGCACACGATTTTTTTTCCTTGTAGAAAGCTAAAGAAGAAGAATTCTGTTTAATATCATAAGATTTATAAGACGAATAAGAAAGTAAAGTTATAATACCATTAAAATTAGAAGATGTATGATCCAAACAATTACGTTTTTAACAGCTTTATGATGTCATGGAATTTGTTATGGTATATATAGTTCGTAATGCAAAGAACATAGAAGATGTAATGCTATTAAAATATCACAGCAATGAGATTTATCCCAATTTGATGTTTAAAATATTTTCTTGTGGGAATCATGAGCATTTCATTAAGCATTAGAGACTGAAATGAAAATAAGCACAATCCATATTCTTAGGAAACCAACTGGTTGCCAAAGGTGCTATTTAATGTAAACTAAAAAGGTTTTTATTAGAAAACCAAAATATATGAAACAGTGTTTTTCATCGAAAACAAAATAATTCTATAGTGAAATGAAGACGCAAAATATAATCATACGCAAGAAATTCTTTGATTTTTATTAAAATATAACATAATTACAAACGCAAAAGTCCAGTATAGTTAAAGAGTTCTATCAGAATAATAGGCTTTTATTACTTTTCCTTCTTTTTTAAAAAATGATTAATTAAAGCAAGTAATTAGAATTGTTCTGGAAAGATAAGAATTGAAAAAATTTAATCTTGGATTAGGAATATTACTAATGTTAGCCAGACTACTTACGGTTCTAAAGGAATAATCAACATAGAGATCATGTACTAACTGCAATATTTGTTCATTGAAGGCTACAAAGTAAATAGACAGACTTTTTCGACACAATGAAATTTTACGTGACTAGTTGGAGTATGAATACAAACAGTGAAAAAAACGGGCCGAGTATGTATAGTATTTTACATCAGTGCACTTTCATATATCACAATGATCGTCGTATGAAAAAAGCTTGAAACTAGAAGATAGTAAATATAAAAATTCTTGAAACTAGAGGA
>JAPMOQ010000644.1:933539-954914 GCA_026543055.1 Argiope trifasciata | reverse complement strand
AATAAATATAAAAATACTTGAAACTAGAAGATAGTAAATATAAAAATACTTGAAACTTGAGGATAATAGATAGAAAAAATTTTCTAATAAAAGATTTTACTCTTGTATTGTAAAGGAAAGACAATTTTTTAAATCAAACAACTGAAAGTCAAAATAAAACCTTAATGAATAGTTAAAGAAAAAAATCCCATGTATTAATTGCATAGCAATTTAATAGAAATTGGATTACGATTCTAATAAAAGCTTTCCTATTTGCGTCTCGCGTTTTTAGGGACTTTATATTAACCTCTAAAGTTTTCAATAAAAATAATTAATTTACCTTTTCCAAGTGCTGATAAAAGAATATTTATCAGCGCGTTTTTATACATTTATTACCAAGTTTATTTCTCTGATACACAGCTTACAACAAACTTTATTAATATAATTATTATGAATATCGTTTTGCAATTAATATTGATGAATGTCGTAGAACATGTTCTTTCATCAGGTTCTGTATTCCAATTAATTTTATTTGAAATTACATAAACTCAAAAACTTGAAAATTTGTGTGTGTGCTTTTTTTCTTTCCTTTTTTCTACATTTCAAGAGACTCATTTCAGAATTAAAATGTACTGTTTTTTCTAAACCGGTGTTTTAAAATTAGTCTTTGTCTCAAGATATTTGTTTTCTAGTTCCACCGAAAACTACGACTTTTTTGAAAAATGTTTCGTGGGTGGAGTTTCCTTTTTATTTATTTTTTTGTGACTTTATCTAAATTATTTTTTATCTGTTTCTGAAAAAAAAACTTCATTTTTAATCTATTTCTGAAAAAGAATTCCATAGAACAAATCATTAATTCATCTACAATAAATAATTTGTTTTTTAATTTTATATTAAAAAATCTATAATTGAATATATATTCGATACATTATATCATAAAAACAGTTTATACTTAAAATAACTGCGAAATCTTTCAAAATCATTACATATAATATTTCATTTATAAAGATATCTTTCAGAAAATGCAAATTAGTAAGAAAAAAAACAATATACTTATTTTTCACAGTTCTTCGAATAAATTAGGTGTAAATAACGTACTGATATCCAATTATTTAGAAACTCAGTACTTAAGAATAAGTGATGGAAATATATATTTTTTTGATTAAAGTTTGTAAGAAATCAATAAGCTCTTTTTTCCAAAAAGTCTTTTCATGAGCTTCAAATGTTCCCGTAATTAATCCTTTTCTTGTGATGTTCATTAGCTCAGTCTTTTTTTTTAATATTTATAAAAATGAGTCAAGTTTTTTTATCAGTTTTGTGATCTTAAGTACAGAGTTTTGAAGTATTTCTTTAAAATAACAAATTGTCTTTAATGATGGCTTACTGCCTTTCATTTTGGTTTCGCAGATCATTATGACTACAAACATTATTAAACAATTTATTTAACAAATGGCAGTAAATTGTTCAGATATTTCTTTTTTATTGTACAATCTAAAAAAAGAGTTTTTTTAAATAGAAGAACAATAAATATTCGAATAAAGAAAAAGAAAAAGAAAACAATACTTCCTTGTGCTTTTTAAAACTGATAACGACTTTTTTGACAAAAACAAGGTAAATGCAATGAATCTGAAAGAACTAAAAAAGTTTTTAACAGACATTAAACATTAACCAAAACTAGGTTATAAACTTTATTATTTGATCGCACGAAAATATATCAGATGATATTTTATTGCATATACTACTTGAACTCTTCAAAAAAATTTCATGCATAATGCAGTCGTTTTATCTAAAGTTAGTACTATAAATTTGCATGTGTATGGAAGATTGAATAAAAACATGCTTTTGCTATTTGATTAGTGCACCATTTTCTCAAGTGTCAAAGGATAAAATGAACTTATAGATCCATCCAATTAACTATAAAGGGATTTTAAGCAAGATAATTCTTTCTAAGTTATAAAAGCATTTTAAAAAGATGAGAATAATTTCTTCAACTACATTCCTATTTTAATAACATCGTTCATGGAATTGCATAAACGACTTAAAAGTAAAATCCAATATCAGAATGCGAAAATGAAATACTGTATTCCATCAGACGGCGGGTTTTTATAAGTCAATTTGAATTCCTTTCATCACTAAATTAAAGAAAATGGCAAGCACGCCGTCTTCGTGGTGGCAGTAGACGACTGCAACACTATGATCTTCTCTGTGCTACTTGAAGATTAATGTATGTGCCAGCATAACTGCTCTTACATCTTTATTTCATTTGAAGAATTTAATTGCATGATATTTTTTGTCGCATCGAAAGTGACATCTAGTTAAATTCTAATATCCCTGAAAAGTTTTATTTATTGTATAAAATGTGTTATATAAAAAAGTATGTGTTATATAAAAAAAGTTTATATTAATAATGTCCCCCAGATGTAAAAAAATTACTCTCACTATTGTACAGCTAAGAGAAAATGTAAATAACAGTATTTAAAATGGTCATGAATGATTCTAAGCTACGAGCGCATGTGTAAAACATGAGAAATAAAGAAAATATCCTTTAACTTGAAACTAGAATTTCACTATACAAAGTTTTGATATACATCATTTTACCTCTCAGAATACCCGTATTTTCACGAGATAATTTATTCCCGATTTTAAAGGTGTTCAAAAGAAACTAAATATTCAAATTTGTGAGATGAAAATCAATTTAAAATGTTTCTATCAACTATCATTGTTCCGGTAAAAATCTTTCTCTGCTAATACATGACACCAACTCCATTGAACATCTGCTCTAGTATTTCACTGTTTCATTTCGTCTAAATATCTGCTCTAGTACTCCTCTGACCCATTTTGGCTAAATAACCATAACAAAAGCTCATAACTAAAACTAGTATAAACAAATGAGCCAGAAATACAAGGTTGGGTTTAAATAAATATTGCTATCACATAAAAAGACAATGTTCGATTTTTCAGAGTGGATTCATTCTTATTTTCATTTTCCTTCATGTAATTTAAAAATCGTCTTCCTATTGCTAAACCACGTGTCTAGAATAATATATCACACTAAAAGATATCTATCACAATTATCACTATGATATCACATTAAAATACAATGCTCTATTTTTTGGAAAAAAATTATTCTTAATTTCTTTTTCATTCACATATCTTACTATTTCCTGATTTCAAAAATCATTTCTCTATCGCTGAATTTCAATTTTATTAAAATGCCAGAGTGGTATGAATAGAAACAACAAGCGGGAGTTTGTGGCTCTAAATAAATTATACTTTTTTTTCCGTTAGAACAGAAAAGGCCATATTTTCAATACACTTTGAATTTTCTACGATTCCCTATAGATAGAAACAAAGAAAAACAGTAATATCAGAGGGAAAGTTGTCAGCTGTCTTGCACGCTGTCGATCAAAATGTCACACTTGATCATAGGAACATAGAAAAAATTCGAAATAGCCCTTTTCTGAAATACAGCTTCAACAAGCTTAGCTCGAATTTTCTTTCGATTCTTTTCAAAAGAAACAAATCAATTTTGTTTATCCTTTTATCCAATGTTTTCCAAAACATTTTGTTAGTACTTTTCCTGCGCTTGTTTAATTTTTTTCAAACTTAAACAAACGCTGGAAAAATACTATCAAGAAATAAATCAACAGTTAAAAGAATTGAAAGAAACTCAAAGTTAATCGCTGATTTGGAAATGATTTGCATTGGTATTCCTTATAATATTCATACCATGTTCTGTATTTCATTTTTTATCCAATTGAATTTCTGTTATAACCTATATTGTCTATTTAAAGACAGTATTGATGGCTATATTAAAAATGCAAACGCTAACAAAAATTGCGCCAATGAAGCCAGTTTGGTTTCCTGTAATAAACCTAAAATTAATAAGTACTGAATAAATAAAAAAGTTAATCAAATAATCGAACATATTCACAAAAAAATTGCAAATTATCAATGACATCTAATTTTTTTCTTTATATTTGATATGATAGTCAGTACCTCCAAAAGAAGCGAAAAAATCATGATGAATACATGAAATATTACACTTAGCGAAGAATTTGAAAAGAAAAAGAAATAAACATAATAACAAAATTTTATGAATACAGAAGCTTTGAAAGCTTAGATAATATCGAAACGAAACAAAAACGTGTGTGAACCCATGGCGAGAAATGTCTACAGAAAACATTGGACTGCTGAAGATGGATTTCCAAACCCAAAGTATTAGATCATCACAAATTTCATGTGCAGACTCATGCTATCCAAACCCATACCTACGTACGTCTCTAAAGCCTTTTACATGGGTATATATCGTAAATGTAGGAGCAGATACTTCTTGGTAGGTACATGTATCTTATCACCCGAATAAACTCAATGAAATACTTTAACTTCTTAAAAATATCAGCTACACTTGTTAGGGCATTTATAAAGAGCAGTTTCTGATTTTAAAATCATGGAACTATTTAAAAACTTGTATTGAAGAACATTTAAATAGGTGTTGATGGACTTCTCTCATGATCAACACGCTCATCAGATTTTTCGAGCTTTGATTTGTCGCGGAAAAAGATTAAAGACAAAACTAGTCAGTTCCCCAGCACTGACACTGTAGAAACTCATCGCGTTTTCGATCTGAAAAGCAATCACTGTCTCGTCGGTGTCGGAGATTCATATAAAGGTGAAAATTCCGAATCTATTGTGATATGTTAAATGCATTTATTTGGTGATTTACGTGCTTCTTGTGTCCTTTATAGTATGATTTTGTTTTCAGATGTTATTCCCTTGTATGATTGAATTCCAAGCCATTTAAGTTTTCTAAAATGCTATCTATTTGGTCTAAAAAATTTTACTGGTGTATTTTGTGTAGTCAGAAAATATGATTTCAGTGAAGCATCCATTTTTTTTCTTGTGTGTGTGTGTTTTCTACTAAGAGTGACCACCACATGCATAGATTTGTGTTTCAAAAATGATAGATATTATAAAGCAGAGTTTCCCAAACTTTTTGGTGTCGTAGACCCCTTGCCATGTTTTTCCGTATTGAATAGACCCCCTACTTACCTGATATTGATTTCCTGCAAATTTCTAACTGTAGTAAAGTTTACTGTTAAAAACTTAAAATAAAAACACATGTTAATTTATACATTTATTAATTGAATTTAAATTTATACTACTCAAAAAAAATTTCGTACCTGTTATGTAAAATCTATGTAACATGAAATAAACATAAAATAAACTAACATAAGCAAAAAGTCAATATTTTTAATGAGAAGGATGGGCCTGATGCTTACACAATTTTATAAACATGTATAAAATTTTTTTACTTCATAGGTACTTTTATGAATAATGTAAATGTTTTGATATTATAAGAAAGTATGATGTGAGTAATTCGCAGACGTAGACCCCTTGCAGGTTGTCATAGACCCCTAGGGGTCGATATAGACCACTTTGGGAATCACTGTTATAAAGCTTCACTTTTCTCATTCTAAATTATTGACTTAGAGTCATGAAAATTTTTTGAAAAAACATATTAGAATATAACCATAACAGATATTTAAAAAAATTCTTAAAGCTTTTTTTAATTAGAAAATCATTGGCTTAGAGTTTTAAAAAAATTGTAAAAAAAGTATTAGAGCTTAATTTTATAAACGTCAAGGTTTTTTTTTTTGAGGCAAGACTAGGACACGGAAGCTGACACCCTTTTTCAAAGCTTCATGGAAACAAACCTGAACACGGGTCTTGAACACGAAGCCATTCGATGCCTAAGCCGAGATCTTTCCACTGAGAACCCGTGGCTTAAAAAACACGTTAGAATATAACTATATCAGATTTTTTTTTAAGTTTTTAACTAAATTCATTATTTTTTCAGTCATTAATTCAAATTTAAATTGCTTTCTAATTATCTAAAAAGATATCGAACGCCTAAATGAAGAAACAAAAAGATTTATTTAATGTATAATAAGATTTCTTAATATAAATTTCCCACAATATTTTTTTTAAAAAAGAAGATGCCTGAAACATTTTAAAGACAATTAAATCTGGGGAAAAAAAGAAAATGAAAGAAACATCGTTTTGATGGAAATTCATTAAAAGCATCCTTACTCTCTTGAACCTATTAAATATTCATCTTGCTTAGAATACATATTTCAATTTTATCTAATTTGCATAAAAGGCACGACACATTGTGGATAAAACGTTAAAAGGGAAATTTTTATTTCCGTTTCTTATTTCTCATTTCTATGTTCATTTTTAAATCTTATTATTCATTTTAAATACAATCTTGTTCAAAACTCTTGAAGTTTAATATTGAATGGCCATTTTAAATTAAATTTGATTGGGACAATTCACGATTAAATGCTTTGAATCAATCAGTTTACGCTGACAAAGAATAGAAAATATTTTAAAAAATATCCTTATTAGTGCATTAAAAAGTAGAAATTTTTGTTTACATTATTTCTACTTTTTGATTTTTATTGTATAATTATTCATTATTACGATATTATGGAATCTTCTAGTCATTTTTTTTCCTAAAATTCGCCGTCAAGTGGCGTCGCTGTTAAAAAAACTTCAGCAAGATCACAACTTATTAAGTAAACATTACATGCTTATTGGCAAATGATAAATGTAATTGCAAACAAGATTTACTTTCAACAATAAATCTTTGGATTACCTACTTAAATTAAATATTCAAAGAACTTGCTGTCTCAAACGACACACGATTTTTATGCTATTATCTATCTAGTTGTGTTCCTGTGAGTCTGTAAATGCCACACAGTTTGTAAATGATTTTATCAGGTTGCTCAGACGTCGACTAGAGAAGTATCATGAAGCCGTGATGCTTAGCGGTTTAGTACCATAGCTCACTCCACTCTAACAGGCATATTAATACTGCGTCATCGAGTTACCTCCACTCCACTAAATGAGCGTACCTCTTATTTAAAAGATCGGGCAGTAGTCGTTGAATGCTTTTATGTCTCCAATCTCAGTTTTACGCCTTCAACTATCTCGAAAATATTCTTCAATTAATTTTCGAATATTTTGTAAGGTCAAGACAACTCCTTTGTGATATAACTAAGATGAATTTCTTGCTATCATAAAAAGGATAAGAATAAAAAATGTCATAATAAAGGCTTTTTTATAAATTTTTTAAAAAAGGGAAGAGTAATTTTTTTTTATTTACCCTCTTATTCCTATCTTTCATGTATAACATGTTTGTTTTAATTTAATATTTTTCTTAGATAATTAATGATATTCATCATTGTATTTCATTTTGGAGTTCTATATTTTGGATTCTTGAGTTAGGTCGCATCTTTTTACCCTTCTTTCGAAACAATAAGTTTTGCCCATTTCATGACCTCATGCAATCGAGAGTGGATTGATTAAATATAATTATTGCTTTTTATTTGAAAAATTATTAAAATATAAGTAATACTTCTTTTTAAAAATCATAAGAACTGTTCAAATAACAATGATTCACTTACTTAAAAATCCATAAACTTCTCATCAGCGACGAGACGTGTGCTTATCATATTAATAGTAGTAATGAAAGTTAACCATCTTTGATTAACTTTCTCTTATCACGATAAAAAAGCATGATTTTAATTTATATTTAAAAATAAGCATTGAACATTCTGTTTATTTATGCTTGCTAAATGACGAATAAAAACGGCGACATCGATACATTATTGAGGTTGGAGCCAAATATTTATATTTACATATTAATGTTCCATTTTCCTACATCTCTAAAAAATAAAGGATAGTCGGGGCTGGTGACCGTTCATGACTTATTTAGGTTTTAGATATCATATGGGATAAAAATTAACGAAATTGACACATTGGAGAATTCCTACTTTTCCCCTCAAATAATGTAAATTGAAGCAAAGTTTTTGAGATTTCCCTTGAAATTGAAGAAAGAGGCAAGTGATCATTGATAATACATACAGCTATCATGAACTTCCATGTAAAGTAAAAATTATCAAAATTGGGCAAGTCATTGGAATTAAACAACTGATTCTTCGATTTTGCAATAATTTTAAATATATTGTTGCACTGTGTATCATCTTGTGAAAGGAAGGCATTGATCATGTAAATTTCTGCATTTAAAATAATCGATATGCAGCAAAAGAGCAGAAACTATAATAAGGAATATGATTATATAACACCAACACCCATACATAATAATAAAAATTATCCCTATATAATTGTAAAAATAGAAAATATTGCAAAGCTGGTTCGGCTTCCCAGGGTCCAGTTAGCTGCGCTGCTAATTCTAAAACTTAATCAATAAATTTTGCATTATTCTTTGAGTGTCATCACAGAAATACGCAGTATTAGTGCACATATTTTATCAGTATTGGATGACTACACCAGAAAAGTCTAATAAAATATGTTTCACTGATGAAAATATATGCTATATATTAGATGTTTTGAAAGCATGCTTAAGGTGTACAGTGGTGATTTGAGTGACAGTGACTATTTGGTAGTAGAGCAGAAATAGGTATATTTCATTGTCATGAACAAAATACACCCGCCCATTGAATTAAAGTGCATTGTATAGCTATCCGACAGCGAGATAAGACGTCGAATACTCTAAAATTCCCCCGTTTCTCCAGAAAACAGATTTGCCATGCTTCTAGAGTTTGCATTTCCAGAACAATAATTTGGAACCATATTTAGTAGCCAAAATGAAAAAATGTTATCTTATCAGAATCGCTAAATACATAATAGATATAATTTTCATTGCAACGAAGTGATATTTGATCTAAATCCAAAACGCGGAAATATTAAAATAGTATTGAATATTCCATAATTTGAGGCTTCTGGATTTAGAAAAGAGCTATACCACTCTGTTTACAGGACTTATGTAATAATAAATCCTTTACTGTTGATAATTGCCAAAACAAGTTTAATCTAAAATCAAATCAATCACCTTTCACTAAGTCTATCTATCTGAACTATTCACTGTCATCGTAATTTAATCTTACATTGGTTATCAAACCTATTCAAGTGAAGTAAATGAAAACATTATAAGAAAAATCTTCCAGCTCATTAAAATTTATATGACATCTATTACTTTTTGTCTTGTTTGTAAATGAAAAATTTTATAACTTAAAGTAAATTAAAATTTCATCATTGAAAAATGTTCATTGTGTTTAAGCTAAAATCGCCCAAATGGAATTTACTGGCATTGAACGAGAAATTCCATCATTTGAGTCATTAAACCTTATTATTGTTTTTTCAATGTGTCATAACCACGAATCTTATTTCACGAACTATTTGGATAATGGAAACACGCCAAATCTAGAAAATCTCGATGCTCCATCATACATTAAAAGTAATCTGTCTTGAAGTTGAAGCCAAGATCTCAATCTTGATTTACGACTGCTTCAACAGAATATTACTCGAGACTTCCACATTTTGTTATCAAAATGGTATCTTAAATCTTTGTCAGGTAATCGGAAAAAAATAATTTAAACTAATCTGCCTGCTGTTCTTTCTTTTTACCATGAATAAAAGATATGAAACATTCATCTTTTCGCCAGCTAAAAGTTTAAACTTATCATGCAAATTTTTTAAAAGGCAGATGAATCACAACTATAATTTCAGTTTTCAGGTGAAGATATTTTTAGATATCTTAAGGAAAAGCGTATTAAAAGTATTATATGGTGAATGAAATATTTGTTTGCCACCTGTCCTACCATAATTAAATAATTTGTAAAATATAAAGTTGACTCACTTTTAGCTGAAACGATTTGCATATCTTAAATGTGAGACGAATCTTATGGTAATAGATTAGAAACTGGTTATATACTAAACATGAAAAAATACAGTTATTTCCATTTATTTTCTTTTAAAAAATAATAACTGGTTTAATGAAAAAGAAATGATAATATATCTAAATCATCTATCAAAATATTTGTGAAGAGAAAGCAGGATATGGTAGAAATCTCGCTGCAAGTAAGTCTCAAGCATATTACTCTGAAATTGAGGAACTATATTAAAGTTAATAACAACCGGGAAATACTGAAATAAAGAAATTCTAATAATAATTTATTTAAATTCTTATAAAAGCCATCGGCATTTATATTATATTATCTAGGAGTTCATTCCCAAAGAGTTCATAAAGCAAGTAATTGTTCGGGCGACCAGTAGTTGCTGGTTACTTTCGTTGAAGAAAAGAAATAAAATTTATTAGCCCTGATGGCTGTAAGAATTGGGGCAAGAAAAAATGCTTTAGTAAAGAAATTATAAGAATAACTAATTTCAATCCTTGTAAAAAAAACCATCAGTATCTTCATTCTTGTAAAAACCATTTTTGAAGTTAAATTTGGATATGGTAGAAGTCGCCCTAGAAGGAAACCTAGTACAAATTGCATTGAAACTGAGGACAAATACTGAAATTAATATCAACCGGGAAATACTCAAAGAAATTATAAGAATAACTAATTTGAATCCTTATTAAAAAAAACCATCACCAATACTATTACGTGATATACTAACTTAACTACCAAAAAATTCATAAAATAAGTAATGGTTAAGGAGACCAGTAGTTGCTGGTTACTTTCACTAATGAAAAGAAATGAAACTTATTACCTCTGATTGCTAAAAGTATTATAGACATGATTTTGGGCAAGAAAAAGTATGCAAGCAAAGAAATTGTAAAAATATCTTATTTGAATATTTGCTTTAAAAAAAGCAATAGGAATCATCATTCTTGTAAAAATAAACATTTTTAAAGTTGGATATGGTAGAAATCTCTCTAGAAGCAAACCTAGAAAATATTACACAGAAATTGAGGAACAATGTTGAACTTAACATCAACTGGGAAATAAAGGAATTATAAGAATAAATTATTCGAATCCTTGTAAAAAAAAACCATCGTAAATGGTATTACATGATCTAGGAATTAATTCCGCAAGAATTCATAAAACAAGTAATGGTTAGGGCGACCAATAGTTGCTAGCTACTTACGCTGATGAAAAGAAATGAAACTAACTAGCGCTGATGGTTAGAAGTATTATTGGCATTATTTGAGGTGAGAAAAAAATTGTTCGTCAAAACATCAATTAGGTGGTGGATCCCGTATGACATGAAACAGCATTTCGTTTAATTGCATGAAGTTCCCGTGGATTTGATCCTGGAAAGATGAAATAAGGATACATAAAGGAATTATTTCTTACCATCTTTCGTCAACAGAAATTTTTCTGGAAAAGGGAAAATGTATCAAGAAGCAAAAAAAAAAAATGTATCTTACTGCACAAGATACCGAAAGAAACTTTCATTTCTCGTTACGACATTGATGATAATTTCGGAATGTTACTGACAACTTGTGTTTTACTATAGTAAAATAAATCTCATTAAACTGGAAAAGCACAAATCAAGTCATAAACTAAATCGCGCATTAGAAATGTGCATGAAAATTCGGATATTTGAAGTCATACAAAATCAACAACACCATTAAACATATTTTTCCTTATTTATTACATTATTTTTATTTTGATAATTTTTTTTAAAAAATAAGCCTTTGGTTATGAAACTGTTGCAAAAGTATTTAGTTGGCCTTTTATTTTCTCGTATGCGCAGTATAGAGAAAGTATAGTAATCGATTGACAAAAAATCATAATCCAAGATTTTGACGAATCTTCACGTTTTAGACCTCCGTGAGTTAGAAAAACATATTTTTGGAAAATGTCCATCTGTTTGTCTGTTTGTAAGAAAGATAACTGAAAAACGCTTTGAATTAGTATGCGGACTTTACTCCAAATGTGCAGATATCTGTCAAATATTTAATAAAATTTATTCAGGGGAAGTCCTACTGTCCGGCTTTTCGAACTTTCCAAGTTGAAACGATAACTACAAACCGTAGAAAGCTAGATAGATAAGATTCAATACACAGATTTAACATATTTCGCATACACAATTGCCAAATTTTGAGCCAAACCAACAACGGTTTGACAGTCTGTCGGTCTGTACTAGCAGAAAATATGTAAACGCGATAGTTCAAAAATGCAATGACAAATATATCAAATAAGGTACAAGATTTTGTAACAATATCAGCAGATTTTTGTCAAATCTTTGTTTTGATCGATTGAGAAGATCGTTTCTAAATCACAAATTCGATTTTCGGATATTATTAACCGTATTCCAGAGATTAATCGTTAAAGGTGACACTCTAAATTTAGTGAAAAGGCTAAATTCACTCCAAAAAATATTTTGTAACTATTGTGCACCAATGCTATAAAAATCATTCTCTAATAATGCAAGTTTATTAAAGAATATGCGAGATAGCTTAGGTATTAGCCGTAGACTACACCCACTGATTTATAAATATTTTTTCATGGTAACCTTATTAAAATACTTTTGTTATTTTAAATTTATCAGTTTGTAAACTTATTCCTGGCCTCAAAATTTTACTCGCGATAAATAAGAGCATTGCTGTTTAACGGTTTTTATTTTGATACCCATATTTGTGATGAAAATTATATTCTTGCTTTTAACCCATTGACCGTCGACTATCAAGCTTCTGAATCTTCATATACTAACCCTTACTACAGAAAGAGAAAGAATTGACTATTTCCTACATCACATCCGATCTTTCAAAAACCCATTTCAACGTTTCAGCCAGTTTTAGTGCAATAATCAAAGAAAACTTCAAGCAGTAATAACGTTCGAACTGGTTAAAGGGTTAATATGCATATAAGTGGGTACTTTTCAAAATTGCAAAATCTTTTTAATTTATTGGAGCGAAGTAAGAAAGCTAATCGTATAACACTTACATCTCACTCCTAAGAGACATCTTTGCATGAGAGAAAAAAAAGAAAAAAATCAGACTGCATTTAATTCGTATTTATTCTGCATTTAATCATTTAATTCGTATTCTTCCGTTCACGCTTATATCTTTGATATTTAATTTGATTTGGTTTGGTTTGGTATAGTTATATTAACGTCCCGTTTAAAGCAACACGAGGGCTATTTTGGGACGGACCTCGTAATTTTGAACCAAGATCAGATGACGAGGACGACACCTGAACTGGCACCCCCCCTCTCCACACCATACCACACCAGTGGACGGACCAGAGGACATTTGACCTGACAGATTTAACGTGCAACAGACCCCCTCACACGACGGTTCTTCGGTGGAATCGAGTCTCGAACCTGAAACCCTCCGGTTCTAAAGCCGAGACCTTACCACCGGGCCACCGTGGCCCCTTTGATATTTAAATAATACTTGAGGTGGCACTGGTTTCTCAGGATTTCATAAAATCATATAAAATGATACGAAGATCGGGAATAAATGGAGTCTTCTTTTAAAAATCGTTTGCAAAACAATTTTATAAATATCTAATGCAAATTATACATGCATGTGTGTGTGCGCGCACGCGGGCGTAAACGTATAATTTTTCAATAGTTTCGTGGCCGTAGATAGAAGATACCTTTGTAATTTTAAAAGTTTGCTTTGTTCCATCCCGGAAGTCATAATTTATGTGCAAACAAGAAGCGACAAGGCACGTCAATCTACAGCATGGAACAAGAGCGAAGAGAGAAAAGAGTCAAAAAAGTGCTGTAAAATTTTAATAGGGGTTTCTTTACCCGAGTCGATTTAGATTAGAAAGTCATAGGGATCTTTGAAAAGAATTAGTTTAAACCGACAAATTTTTATCTGTTCACTCGGAGAAGAAGAACCACTGACTTAATCATTTTTACAGAGCTTCTGTAGCATTAATTAAACAAAAAAGAAAGAAATGGATCAGGAAATAAGATAGTATTTTAGAATGAAGTTAATAAGGGTTAAATTAACACAAAAATTAGAAAGTCAGTTAGGGTTTAATTTAGATTTTAAAATATTATAAAATATATGTATTAAATAATAATAAATAATTATAAGATTACATATTATATTTATCTATCTATTTAAGCACTTCTTTTAGTTGTAGTATATAAATGCTTACTTTTTTCCTTATTACTATTTTAATTTCTTTTTTAACTTTATTGGAGCGAATAAAGAAAAATTAAATCATACTCTTAACACTTAGACCTTAATTTAAGAGACTTCTTTGCGGAGAACAAAAAAAATCAAGTTGACAAATTTTATCTTTTTGATCATTTTATTCAAATCCTCCCATTCACGCTTATTGATTTCACATTCAAATAATGCCTGAGGTGGCATTGGCTTCTCGGGACTTCATAAAACCACTCAAAATGTGATATAGATTGGGAATAAATAGAGCCCTCTTTTAAAAAGCACTTGCAAAAGAATGGAGCACTTTATTCAATATTTAAATTGCTTCCCTTACAGAAAACGCAATATGTTGAATTTTAAATTAGTTCATGGCATTAGAAATCCAAGTTCATTTAAAGAAAATTGTGAGATTTTGACTAGATCCGAAAATCTCTTTTTACTGAAAAAAGCACTCTTTCCATTATTCGCATGAGACACCAACAGTTATGGAAATTTTTAGATGTCATGCTTCATTGAATTGAATAAGAATGTGTTTCGTTGTTAAATAGAAATATCTTCCTTTATTCGGTAAAATGAAAAAAAAGAAAAAGAAATTGATTTTGAAATTTCTCTATCTGGCATAATTCTTCAGATTTTGAGCTACATTTGCATATGATTCCTATTTAATACTTCAAAAAAAATCCTTATATTGAGATCGATAAATAATTGGTTCACTGGCATTTAATATCAGTAATAGAATTTTTGCATATTACTTTATCATTGAAAAAGAATGTGTCTCCTTCCTAGTTAAAAATGTCGAGGGAAAATCGATTATAAAATTTTACTATCTGGCATATTTCTTCATATTTTAAGCTACATTTATATATAATACATGTTTATTACCAAAATAATCATTACATCGATAAATCAAATCGATAAATAATTGGATGTCACTGCCATTTAATATCTATTATAAAATTTTCACGTTACTTTTCATTGAAAAAGAATGTTTCAATTCTAGCTAAAAATGTTTGATACTCTAAAGGATGAATTGATTTTGAAATTTCACTATCTGGTATAATTTTTCAGATTTTAAACTATTTTTACATAGAATCCTATTTACCAAAAAATGTTACTATACCAAGATCGATAAATAATTGCGTGTCATTGTCCTTTAATACCAGTTACAGAATTCTGGCATGTTACTTGCTTTTAAAAATTAATGTGTCTCATTCCTAGCTAAAAATGTCAATCATCTATCACAATAAAAGGAAAAATTTATTTTGAAAATACAGTAACAGACAGTATTGTGAGATTTTGAGTGATTTTTAACATCTCTATTCAACTTGCAAAAAAGAATCATTACATTTAGAAAAGTGAATCCGTTTGTGAAAAAAAATTGATCAAAATTTTAGTTTCATAAAATAAAAGACACTTCACTAATTGTCGAAATCTATAATATGTATATATTTAAAAAACTAAAAGATCTTAAATTGTTTTTATAAATAATGCACAAAGATGCAGGTTTTTTTCCCTCCTCAAAACTTTTTTTTTTAATTTTGATAAGCATGGATAAATTGTTTTTGATCACAAGTCTATAAGATTTTATATATTAATATTTCTAAGGATTTTGCTTTTTAAACCCATTTTTCATTTATTTTTCAGAAATTATATATTTTAAGAGGTTTATTTACAATGTTAAAATAAGTATTTTTTAACTTTTCACATCGAATGGCATTTTATATTTTCTAAGTTTATCTTAAATATGTTAAAACAAGAACAGATCACCGCAAATATTAATATATTTACTATCACATATTTTGCTAACAGTGGAGCAATTTTAACTAGCATTTTTTTTCTGAGTGAACTAAATTTTATTTACGTACTTGAAGATTATCGCATCACAATATACAAGATGGTTAGAATTAATGTTCCACTTTGAAACAGTCACAAAAGTACTACTACAGGACCAAATGTCATCATACTTGGTAATAGTTTGTAAAAGGTCAAGGGAATTTCTTTTCTTCTCAGACTTGAAGATTATCGCATCAATATACAGAATGATTATAATTAAAGTTGCTCTTTGAATTCGGTATGTTTGATGTGGTAATCTAAACAATTTCACTGGAATGAGACATGCGGTACAACGAATTTGCGTAACATCCCTTCTGATATGCTAAGAGCTTCCGCTGAGAAATCAGTAATGTGATTTAATTTGCATTCAGAAAAATGGTGGACGCCACAGTACTCATACTTAGTAACACTTTTCAGAAACAATTAAACACATTTTTAATTCTTAAACGCATTTTCAAGTCCTATTTTGCTTAACGATAATGCATACAGCGCCTTTTACTCCCTGGTTGGGAAATTTTGATATTTTGGGCCCAAAAATAAATAAATAAAATTTTAAAAGTTCAAAAAGTTCAAAAACTCAAGGAAAAATGGTGCTGCATCCAATATTGTTAAGCAATATAGGACACGAAGACATCGGTTTAAAATATCTTTAATCGCTTCTGAAACGTGTTAAAAAGCATACTCTATGTGGTCTCCACCATTTTCTGAAAGCAAGTTTAGTCGCATTACTGCATTCTCAACATTAGCTATTGGCATATCAAGAGGAATGTTACTCACAATTCGGTGTATTGCATCTCTCAGTTCTGCTAATTTGTTCAGATTTTCACCATAAACAGCGCTTTTTGACATAATACACATTAAATAGGCCTTCTTGTGACACGTTTCAGAAACAATAAAACACATTTAAGCCGGTTTTCTTTTGCTTAACAATATTGATACAGCTCCATTTCACACCTGGTAATGAATTTGTGAAACTTTTTCTTCATAGAAAAGAAATTACCATGGTCTTCTTTAAATTATTACCAAGTTTGATCAGATTTGGTCCATTTGTTTTCCTGTTATGGCCATTTCAACTTTAATTATAACCACCTTGTACTTCATACTGTAGCCATTTTCCTTTATCGCTGAAAATTTACAAGATCTTTTTTTAAACACACGCAGATAAGGTTGATATATTAGAACAGCAATTACATTCTTCTTTTATCTGAAAAATTTATATTTTCATTTTTGATTACATTTGCTTAGTTTTCCATGCCGAGAGTTTCATTATTAATGGAAATGAAAAAGGGGAAAGAAAATAGAAATGCCACAGCTACTAAAAAATACATGGAATGGAACTGAAAAGAAAAACTGGATAGCTAGGCGTCAGAAGTTACCAAATGCCCAAGTCAAAATATTGCATTATCTAACAGAAAATATCTTTTATAACCCAGGAAACGTATATTGGATAAGTTGCAGTTAATGTATATCAAGATTGGCACTCAGTCAACTGATTCTCTCTCACACTCGCTCTTTCTTTCATCTCTTCTGCGTTTTCATTTCTTGATCTCTCTGTTTCACTGTTATTTTATGCTTTTTCCATTTTTATAAACCCTTTAAAGGGATATTTAAGCTTTCCTTAAAACATAAGTATTTTCTTTTATTATTCGCCGGTATTTTCTTTATGCCTTTCGCTATATATTGTTCTTTCATGTAACGAAATGTCGTGATGCCCTTGTGGTAAGATCGAGCTTCAAGTTCAAAACTCGATTTCCCTGAAGATGGGGAAGTGTGTTTCATCTACGCTAAATCCAGCTTTCATGAGTTAAACAACTCTGGTGACATCCTCGTCATCTAAAAAAACTTCTACAATCATAAGAGTAGTCCCAAAATTATAATGCCCTTACTTCTAAACGTATCTTTAATGATTTGGGAAAATCTCTTATGATACTGCCACAATGACCTGTTGGTAATTCTGCCCACGGAGCAGGAGAGTCCCAGATTGGTAACTCATTTCCGCGAAATATGTGTCTTGTATGCTGACCTAGTGCATGTTAAATTCAAAATCATGAGCTAAATGCTCTCTCCGCTGATATGATGCGGAATATTAGAGAGGGGAATCTTAGATCAGCTTTTATCCTTGCCATTAGACCGAGATTCAAATTCACTAAGTGGGTCTAGAAAATACCTTTCGTTTTGCATTCAAACAGGAAGCTAATATAATTAATCCAAAACAAATATATGCTATTATTTTTTAATAATGCATAAAAAATCATTTTATAAGAAAACACATTATCACTTTTAGAAGTAAATAAACGAAGTAATTCACAAATTAGAGTAATAAAATGATGTTGCCTTATTCCGCATAATTAAATAGCCCTAATTATCTGTCATTGGATGTGCTGCTTTGGAATAGTGATAGAGAAATAGCGGCAGGGAGAAAGAGTTCAGAAATTTGTAATTATCATGTCAATGCGCTTTTAGGGAAAAATTTTAATTCAAAAATATGAAATTATGGTTAGTTAACTCATTTATAAGGCGCATTATAGTTTCTCATACCCCCATACCGGAACCCTAACAGCTCCTGCATAAAACATCTAGAGAAAAATAAATGGCCAAGTTGATGACATCAGACGAGCGATAAAAATAGCTGGGTCTTACTGGTCACGGCACAACTTCTCCCGTAGGAGATACGTACCTTAATCATCATGGGGAATCGATCTCCACGCCCTTACTATTTCTACCAAGAAAACCTAAGTCTACTACCATACTTGAAACTTCTCATTCTCTTGTTTCCCACTGGAGATAGCTTCTGGTTAAGAAATCAAGTATTTGTGACGAATAAAAGTCAAGGTTATTACAGTTTTTATAACTATGAAAAATCATTTCGCTCATGAGGTATTTATTTTACAATACTTCTCATTTTTAATTGATAACCAAAACAGCATATGATTGTAATTTCCAGAAAAAATTGCATTTCTATACATCCAACTTATTTCTTTTTTTTCTAACTAAGGTAGTTTTTTTAGAATAGAGTCACATTAAAAAGAATAAATTAAAACTTTTTTCACGAAAAGAAAATTCTGATGATTTCAAAAATTTCCTATCATTTCTATTATGATGAATTTTTAAAAAATCATCATGAATAACTTCACATCATGAATTTAAAATGCTGGTATTTTTTTTCCTTCCAGGCAATGAATAACCTATAAAGATAAATTTTTTTGGAAGCCGACAACACAACAAAAAAGAGAATCTTCAGCACATCCAGAAACCTAAAAAAATTATAGAAAAGAAGTTCAACTTTTATTTACAATAAAAAAGCAAAAAAAAAAAAGTATCGCATGAAATATTCGTCTCCAGACTTAGGAAAATATATCTTTTTTCATGGCAAAATTTTATTTATTCGTTTTTCAGGGAAAAAATTCTCACTCCAGCTGCCAGCTCTTCTCCCTGCGTTCTTCTTCCTTTTTTTCAAGGAAATAAAAGGGGAAAAAATTAATCGTTGAACGTGACCTGTCGATTCTAGTATTGATTGCAACCTCACCACGAGTTTAAATTTGCCTTAGAAAAATATTCTCATCTGGTATTCCGAGGAAGAAATTTTCCTATTTTATTGACATGTTTCGCTGCGCGTAGTTTTTGAATGCTTATGAAATAACTCATCGAAAAGTTACAAAAAAAGTGCAGTTCAAATGTAGGATAAAATTTTATTCTCGATCTCCTTCAACTTAAGAGAAAAAAATATACAAAATTCTTTTGAAGTATATTTGTTTTTTAAAGGGTTGGATAAAAAATGAAGAAAATATGTCTATTTTAATTTTTCAGTGATTAAAACAATAAGCAGCAACCTTTTTTTATTTACAAATTATTGAGAAATCATTCAAAATATTCTTTATATACTTACACTTCTATTAATTGTGTTTAAAGTTGTATTTTTAATATTGTGTTACAGAATTTCTTTTAATGAAAACAAGTGAAGTGAGAAGTACATGAGTTTTTTCCGTACATTAGATTTTTAATCATTGTCAAGTTTTAAAAGAACTAAGGTTTTTCAATTATTTGAGTTTTTAATTCCATTGAGTTTGTTTTTCATAATCCATAAAATAATACAGGATGTACATAAATAAATATGCCAAATTTTCAGGGCTCTTATAAGAAAAAAATTAAAAAATACAACCTTATTGTTCATTGGAAATCAAATATATTAGATAAAAATTTAAATTCATCACAGTGATAAATGTTCAGTAAGAACTTCTCTAGGAACAGGAACGGTACGATAATTTTCATAAATAAATTTTCACTTATTTCCTACTCAAATAGAACTAAAGAATTTATATTTTTTTAAAGGTGCAAGTAGAGTTGATTGATATTTTAGCATACCACTAATTTCCTTAAATATAAAATTAGGTAATTTTTTCTTGAATGTCAAAATGTATAATCTTCTTGAAAAATGAAGTTTTGTGTGAATTGCTCTTGATAAGCGAAAATAATTTAAAATAAAATATTAAACTAAATTTCAAATGAAATTCAATTTCAAAATTGTACTTTTTTCAATTTCAAGGCTCACAAATGAGACAAAATATCATAAATGACATTTTTTTTTAATATTTACTGTCATTTTTTTTTTCAGAAAATTTCGAAAACTATCTCATTTTATAAACTATTCAACAACATTGAAGCATTATTCCAATATCTTTTTGAAAAGAATTTTAAGCTTTTAAGAACAAACAGAATGATTACACACATTTTAAGAACAAACAAAAAAATTACACATAATTCTAATATAGGTTTATGTCTATTTATAACTAAGAATAATGATGATAAGAATAGTATACACTAATAATGAAATGCAAGAATAAAGCTCAATAAGAACAAAAGATCAGCTTTTTTGCTTTCCTCTACCGATAAGATATTAATTTTATCTCTAAAATAAATATTTATTTTAAACATTAAAAAAATATGGTCAATGTTATGTATTTCTCATACAAAACACTTTCCATGTTGATGCTTTCAGCATTATAGCGATTTAGGCTCAAACGTGATTACGAATATTTCTTCAAAGAAAGGAATCAAACTTTTCTCAGAAATTTTCACAGTAAACATTTTATCGTGCATTAAATAGCAATCGATTGTAATACGTAGAATGCAATTCTAAAAGTGCTTTTAAAGTATCGTTGAGCTATATGCATGCAATAAAATTTATTTTTGCATATATATGTAACTCTATGCTACTTTAAATGCACATTAGAGTTGCGGCCGAAGAGAAAAACCACTTTGAAATTTTAAATTTCGTTTTATTCCATTTCGGAATGCATACTTTATGTGTAAGAAGCGAAACGAACAAGCTTCCGTTTACAGACGATTCAAAAGCAGAAGAGCGAAAAAGAAGAGAAATATTTATCCCGAAGATTACATATTGATATGGATTTCTTTACACTTCTCTATATAGGTAAAGAGGAAATAGGTATTCTTTAAAAGAATTTGTTTATGTTGGCAAATTTTCATCCTTGCACTCGGAGTGCGGGAAAGTGCAGATTTAGGCATTTTTAGAGCTTGTGTCGCATTAACTGAATAAAAAAGGTGGAATGGACCAGGAAATAAGAAAACATTACACACACACACACACACAC
>JAPMOQ010000644.1:918891-933439 GCA_026543055.1 Argiope trifasciata | reverse complement strand
ATCGTTTATTTACGGGGGAGGAGTTCGCACTGAATACTTGTAATTGTGTTAAATTTAAACTATTAACTGTTATTTTCAACAACCAATTATTAAAAAGTTCGTGCTTGTTATTTTATTTCCTTTTAATCTCCTTAAAAACTTGGGATATTCATTATGTACACTTTGTACTGTGCACGTAATAATTTTATAGGGCATTAGATTTTTTTTTTTTTTCATATACAAGATATAAAATAAAGAAGGGATAAATTTTCTCATTTTTCATGATCATACTAATAAAAATGTTACATTCATTTTAATATTAAATGTACCTTCAAATTTGCCTGCCCATATTTTTGAGTAATATATTGTAATTAATCTACGGAAGCAATTTCAAAAAAAAAACATTCACATTTGCTTCAAATTGCTTCAGATATATTCAAAATATTATTATTTACTTGAAATTGCTTCTATATTTAAAATATTCAAATTACTGATAGCATTTAAAATATTCATATAACAGGTAATTTTAAAAAGGAATTTTTTTAACTTTAAATTTTAATGAAATCTATAGATCAAAATGATTCCTTTTCTTTTGAAGATGATATTATTCAAATGTTAGGATACAATGTTATCAAACCATTTTTAATTATATTTCAAATAAAAGATATTAGAAATGTAATCTGACCCTTAGCCATGTGTAATAAATTTTTAAATACTGACTTAGTTTAGTTTAGTTATGTTAACGTCCCTTTTTAAAGCAACACTGGTGCTATTTTCGGACGGATCTCGCAACTTCGAACAGAGGTCAGATGACGATTATGACACCTGAGCTGGCACCTAATCTCCAAACTTCCACACCAAAAGGAGGGCTTTTGACTCCGATGGATCTAACATGAAACAGACCCTCTTACACGACAATTCTTTGACGAAATCGGATCTCGAATCTGAAAACCCTCTGATTCCGAACCGACCCTATCATCAGGCTGCTTCGACCCTTTAAACGTTGTTAAGAATATCTTTCATAAAGTCTTTTGTATATAACTAATAAACAAGTTTAAAAACTAGAACATATTTCATTAACTACATTCTTTCTTTTTATTCATGAAAAAGTAAACTTTTATTTGTAAATAAGGGCAAATACTCTTGCTCTGTTTGCGTTGTACGCAGAAAGATATTAAATTTCATATTCCATTTAGTTTGTCATGTGATTATTCTATGGCCTGAATATTATATTTGATAAAGTGAAGAAATTTAATTTTGAACAATTATCCAACGCATTTCAAGAATTTTTTGGTGACTTTTTCTTTTCACGGTGACTTTTTCTTTAAAAACTCCTGCATAATGTTTCAAAAATTAACTTAAGGAAAAACGACAAGCCTTTTGATACGGCTTAGAGTAATATTTGCGACACAGTTATTGATCTAAGCCATTCCGACAAGGTCACGACCCCGCTGTTTAAGAAGATCTAGCTTAGAATGAATGCATGGGAACGGTTAAATAAAGCTGTCTTACATCTGGCAATACCCATGTATATCCCATTAAAATTACACTTCCTTTGCTCCGGGCTAGAAGTTATAAACAATTGCTCCGTTGATTTAAAAAGGTATCTTATTGAAGTGACGAGAAGAAAGGTTGCGACGTGCCGTTTTTCTTTAGCAATGCAACCCCAGGCTATTGAGGTGTCTTTTAAGGATAACAATTGATTCCTTTGCATAAGGTCTTGGTGCTCTTTTAGATAAAACATGCTTTCAGTATTAAACGTCCTTGTTCGTGGCTCAATTTTTTCTGACGATATTTGCTCCTAACCGTCGTTTTTTTTTTTTTTCTTTTCATAGAAGCACTTTTATTAACATGATAAATTTATTGAGAAACGATGGGAATAGTGTATTTTTTAGACCGAAAGGCTTAGAAAAATTTTGATATTTTCATAAATTTAAATTTATGAAAGATTTAATTATTTTCTTTGACTATTATTTTAAATTATAGTCATAGAATATGAAAAGAAGTCGTAACAAAATAAAAATAAAAAATATTTTCAACTAGTTGGAAGGCAGAGGTAAATTCCTTTACATTTAAGTTATTATTTCCAAATTCATTTCAATCATTAGACAAAATATCGCAGGAAAAACAGTTAAAATTAGGGCTTGAAAATCTCTTTTATGACTCTATTTTCTAAGATTTTGTAATTACCGGAAAACATGAAATACAAAAGTTGTTCTTCTTAATAAGACACTAATTTGGCTCGTTTAATTTATCTTTCTATCTTCAGTATTAAGAAAGCTACAACAAAATGAAAATTTCAATCCCACTCCACTCCACCCCCATTGAGCTTAATGCAGTATTATATATATATATATATATACACACTGAAGTGACAAAAGTCATGGGATAGCAATATGCAAATATATAGATGGCAGTAGTATCGCAGCGAATAAGTATAAATGCGCAGTTCGTTTTCCAGAGCTTTCATTTGTGTTCAAGTTATTCATGTGAACAGGTTTTTCGTGATTTATGGCGGCGCGACGAGAATTAACAGACTTTGAACGTGGAATGTTAGTTGGAGCTAGACACATGGGTAATTCCATTGCGGATATCGTTAGTGAATTCAACATTCCGAGATCCACAGTATCAAGAGTGTGCCGAGAGTATGAAATTTCAGGCATCACATCCCATCATGGACAGCGCAGTGGGCGACCACCTGCACTTAACGACCGAGACCGCAGACGTCTGTGTAGAATGGTCAATGTTAATAGACACGCAACACTTCGTCAAATAACTGCAGAAATCAATGTGGGACGTGCGAGGGACGTATCCGATAGGACTGTGCGGCGAAATTTGTCTTCCTTGGGCTATGACAGCAGAAGACCGACTCGAGTGCCTTTACTGACAGCACGACATCGCCTGCAGCGACTCTCCTGGGCTCGTGAGCATATCGACTGGTCCCTAGGCCAGTGGAAAACCGTGGCGTGGTCAGATGAGTCACGATTTCAGTTGTTACGAGCTGATGGTAGAGTTCGAGAGAGGCGCTGACCCCACGAAGCCATGGACCCAAACTGTCAGCAAGGCACTGTTCAAGCTGGTGGTGGCTGCATAATAGTGTGGGCTGTTTTTACATGGCATGGACTCGGTCCTCTGGTGCAACTGAACCGATCATTGACTGGAAATGGTTATGTTCAACTGCTTGCAGATCACTTGCATCCATTCATGGACTTCACGTACCCACACAACGATGGGATTTTTATGGGTGACAATGCGCCATGTCACCGGGCCAAAACTGTTCGCGATTGGTTTGAAGAACATTCCGGACAATTCCGGCGCATGATCTGGCCACCTAGATCGCCCGATATGAATCCCATCGAGCATTTATGGGACATCATCGAAATATCCGTTCGTGCCCAAACTCCTGCTCCATCCACACTTTCACAATTATGGACATCTATACAGACAGCATGGCTCAATATTCCTGCAGAGGACTTCCAACGACTTGTGGACTCCATGACACGTCGAGTTGTTGCACTTCGACGGGCAAAAGGAGGACCGACACGATATTAACAGTCATCCCATGACTTTTGTCACTTCAGAGTATATATAACGAACCTCATATAAATTTCCAAACTTATCTTTAAAAAACTTTTTTTGAGATAAGTTATCTAATCCATGGCTCAGAAACCGAGTTCTACCTGCATGGCCGAAAGAATAGAGAGCAAACTTTCCCCAGATCTCTCCGCCAGTGAGTTTCTCTGATTGGGGACATTTGACACTTGCAGTTTACCATTTAAACAACCTTTGAAAAAGAAAGTCTCTGAAATACTGAAAGTTATATTTAACCATTCTGCACTTTCGCCGGTCGATGTAAATAGACATTGCCTGAAAAAGAATCAACATTTATTCAAAACTACAATGCTTTCATTAATGGATCTTCCATGAGCATTATATCCCGCATTTCTCAAGTATTCAAATTTTATTGATAATTTTTTTGAGAAAGGAACGTGATATTTCTGGTAGTGATCACAACTCTCTGAATGGCCATTGAAATGGTTTGTGGAAGAAAATATATTTTTCCAGGAAATTTAATTTTAAAATACTTTGCCACAAAATTCTTGGAACACATCTTCAAAAAATCCACTTTTTCCCTAACGCATTCATATCTATTTTTGTATAGTTAAGGGAAAAGAATCAATACCTGCTATACAACAAATAAAAGGTAGAATCTATTCACAAGATCTCAGTTAGAAACGTTTTTTGGCCCACTTTGTATGGTCCATGATATGTAAATAATATTCTGGGTACAAAGAACTGTTTTCTGCATAATAATTGATATGTTTCTGGGAACGAAATGTAAGCTTTCAGGAATTTATATATTTTCCCAAAAGCCTTCTGTCCTCAAATTCCTTTGACCGAACATTTTCTAAGAACGACCTGTTTGAATAATTCTTTGAATAGGAGGAATAGATTTCTCAAAATATATATAAAGAATAAAATCTAAGCATTACGTCACAGAATGGAAACACCGCATCCGCGTTTACTTTATTATTCAAAACATACTTTAAACCCATTAGGTACTATTAATTTATTCGCAAGTGTTAAGATCTAAGAATTCATTACTACAGAAGCGCAAATTGTATTAAATTTAAAGTAGATTGTGAATTTTTACTTTGCATTTTATGTATAGGATCACCGATTAAATAGATTTCATTTGATTACTTGAAATCTTAATTATGTTTTATCACTTTCCAAGACCTAAAACATTCACTCAGATTTTTTTTTAAAGATCTAAGTCTCATTAAATCACTTTGCATATTTTTAGGTAACAGGATTAGAAACACAAAAAATTGCTTAAAATCCATTTAGATATAACTATCTAGAAATGTTTGTTATTAAATCCTTTTTAATGAAATTACTAAACAGATACTTTGTGCATTATTTGAGAATGTTTTTAGTATGTGTTAAAAAGGGAATAAGTTTGATAGCTCTTCCCTGCTTTCTACATTTCTTATTGTGTAAAATTTATTATGAATGTAAAAATTGTGCACGTTCATATTTTTTTACTTATCATTTAATTCACTGTATATATTATTATCTGATACACTAGGACAAATTCTGATTTAACTTGGTGATAGATTCATAATTCTGATTACTCTTTGAATAGCAGCTTTAAATAGCTTTATAGCTTTAAATAGCAACAGTTCGGAATCAATTAAGCCTCTTAATAGAGAATTAGAATCTGTGGTTTTTGTTATCTTATGTTGTTGTTTTATGAATGAGCTGATTGTTTTATGAATGTTTATTTCACAATTTCCTGAGCATCAGACTTCGGTTTCCAAGTGACACCTAGACGATTGTTTTGTATTTCAAAATATTTCAAGTTAATTAGACAGCTGAGGTTTTGAACATTCTTAAACTTACATTAACTTTTTGTGCATGATTTTTATTCTATTTAGACTAGGTTACATTAGCTTTTTTATATCATTGTTTTATTATGATATGTAAAAGAAAAGAATTGTTAATTCAATGGCTGTTCTTCTTTAGTGTCCAACATAAGTCGATGAATGTAAATTATAAGTCATCAATGACTGAAAAGGATGAACTAATGCTACTGAAGCATTCAGATCATCCTTTTAGATTATAGATTGTTATGTGAATGTTTTTTTACTCTTTCTTGAACATCAAACTTCAGACAAAGGATACCTAGACGATTGTTTAGTGTTTCAAAACATTCCAAGCAGATTAGACAGCTGAGGTTGTGAACATCATTAAACTTACTTTAACTTTTTGTGTATGATTTTATTCTGTTTAGACAAGGTTTCATTAGTGTTTTTTTATATTATTATTTTATTATGACAGCTAAATTAAAAGAATCATTAATTTGATGGGTGGTCTTCATGAGTAGTCAAGAGAAGACAGTGAATGAAAATGATAAAGTGGGATATCAGTGAGTGAAAATGATGAACTGAATTCTACTAAAGAAGTGAGGTGAAGCTTTAAGTACAGTATAAGCGTGATGCCTATCATGAGATGGCATGATACAACAGCAAGAAAACTTCGATTTGTCGGAAAGTAATTTATTATTAAAATAATTTGGGAAAAAAAACTAATGCTTTTGTCTATATAGATTATCTTTATTATTGATCTAGTTTTTCTGTAATTTGTCGAGTATATAACCTGTATTTATCTTTTAATATTATGTATCATAAAAATATTTTAGTTTCATATATGGTACGTTATTTTATATAACATTTTATCTTTGTTTCTCCAAGCCTTTTTACTTTATGTTCCCGTAAAAAGCTATAAGCTTTAAGGTATATATTATATGTGGGGCATCCTCCTTTTTTTCCCTCTAACCAATGCAAATATAAATTTTTTCATATCTATATAGATTAATTGTCATGGTATCATCATGATTTTTTTAAAAGACAGATTTTTCCTTCTGAGGAATTTTTCTGCACTTATGCTCTTTTAATCAGATAAAAAAAGCAGTTTGAATGATTTTCTTTTATTATACTCCCTAATAAAAATGTTATATTACTCCCTCCCCCAGTGAAAAATTCTGAACTTTCAGGAAGACTGTGAATACCACGAACATTCATATTTGTTGTTTTCACATATTCTTGAATGAACATTTTGTGCTTCATAGGATGGTGAAGAAAACTGAAACCAGAAAGTGATCGAACTGATTGGAATTAGGTTTTTATATAGAATTGTAATCTTAATAACAAGACCAAATACCAAATTTTATTTACCTAAAAAATTCGGCGCATTTTGGAATCATAAAGCTTACATACATGCAAATATGTAGATGGGCAGAGGACCCTTATTTGTAAGGATTTTTTTTCAAAATTTGCTAAAAATATTTACCAAATTTTAGATATATAGTTCTTTGAATTTTGCAGTATGGAGATCTTTTTTATTCGGACAGAACGACAAACTTCTTAGAAAGAAATTTCGTTCAAAGTTTGAAAGAAATCTGCAAATTTGATGTAAGGGTTATATAAATGCCGTTTATATTTTTCGACGATTATAATATTTCTCTTTTTTCACTTCATATACGTAAAAATAAAATAAGGATTCAGATTTAATTAGTAATATATTTTTATATGACTATCTAAGAAAAATTTGCTATTCCTTAAGACATTCTACACTTCTAAATGCTTCTCTATATACTCAAAATAATCAGTGGTATTTTGTATTCAAGAGCTAATTAAATAATTATGTTGGCTTGTGGATGATACTAATTAAGAAGTCATATATTCAAAACAAAATTCAAATGAAGATCCATTGTATACTCCACTCAAAAATTATTGGTTGGTCCAATCAAAAAATATTGTAGGTTAACATGATGTGGAAACTGAAAGAGTAATTATAAGCTCAGACGTAATCCTCGTCTTCTGATTAAAGTTAAAAGTAACAAGGTTCACCCCCATACAGAGCATGTCGTGTTTTCGAAATGCAGCATTAATCTATAATATATAGTCAACTCAAACAATCAAATAGGCTAACAGATGTATGATATTTAAAACAAGTCAATGGTACAAGCTCTTATCTAGCATTTATCATTCAGTACTTGATTCCTTTGAATATGGTTTAATCCAATGAGACTAATACAAGCGCAAGAAAATGCATCATTATTGTTTTTTCTCCAATATAGTGGTACGCCGTACCTAACTTTTAAAGCGTTTCATTTCTTTCAAAACCTAAAAGGCTATAGAGGAATGTGGCATTAAAATAATGATGATAATATAATATAATAGTAATTTAGTAATAATCTTCAACGATAAATACTGGCTTATTGCAATAATTTTTCAAGAACAATGATAATAAAAATTTATATTCTTATAAAATTTTTGATCATGAAATTCTTCGAAAATTTCATTATCGAAGTTAATTAATTTAGAATAAAAGATACTAGTACACATTTTAACAACTTGGATTTTTAAAATTTTATACGAAAGGAATTAACAGTTGTTTTATCATAAAACTATAATTAATTTAATTATCAAAAATAATTAAAACATCAGGAAGTTAATAGAATTTTTAAAACATCCTCTTTTTTGTGGTTCCTTTCTTTGATCTCTTTCTAACACATTTAGCAGGTGATTTTATTGTCATAAATTCAAAAACTTTGAGCTTAATACAATACATTATACTTACTATCAAATCAGGTTAGCGTTTTTACATTAAGTCTAGCACGGAAATTTTTATCCTGAACCAACAATATAACCACAGTTTGGTAAAATCAAATATTGCTAAGAAATATTTATATCAAACTTATATAAATAAGTCAAAAATAATTCTGATTAAAAGTGTTCGCCATTCTGACAGCTTATCTGTTAGTAATCATGAACCCCTTATTCAAGACCGTGAGTCATTTGGACATTAAAACAACCTTTTCAAACTTACAAGCTAAAATTCAAAGATTGTATAGTTTGTCCATAATTGCAGATAAATATCATAAAAATTATATGTATTCTTGAATGAATAAGTAAAAAAATATTCCCGAAAATGGTAGATGTCATCTAAATAGATGATTAAAAAAGCAAAACTGTTAAGAGGTTAAATGATGTTAATCATTACTCATTAGTCAACAAAAAATAAAATAATTGGTTATTAAAACATTCGCAGCCACTTAGCATAATACTTTTAGCGGCTAGCGAAAATTGAATCAACACGGTGCCAAAAAATTTTCGTAAAAATAAAATTCGAGTCAACGTGGTTGTGATAATAATCTTTTACCTTTATTTAATGACAGGGGGGAAATCAAAATACCTTTGTTTACATTACATACTTCAATAAAAGTGCAAACGTCTTTGTTCTAAATAAATGAGGTGTATAAATTAATGCCAATAAAGGATAATTTATTCATTACAAAATTAATTGACGTAGTATTTTGGAGCTAAGTCTGTGCTCAATTTTATAACATTTAGTCTTTCTACAACGGTAAGTAACATTAATTCCCTTCCCACATCTCCTTGAAATGTACACTTCATGTAACTCCCTACAACCAAATCTGCTAAGAATTTTAACACATTCCTTGAAAGCATTTTCATAATTTGAGTTGGTTGAAGGGATGAGATCTTAAGAAAATGGCGAAGGTAAAAGTTTTTTTATGTATCATGAAAAATTATCAGTGCGCTAGAAATTACTATACTTAACATCTAAATACTTTGCTTATGTAAACAAATAACAAAAATTACACAGAAGATAGAATTAATCAGTAGCACTAAATGGATTCCTGAATGATGTCCCAATTTTTATGCAGATGCATTGATACTTTAAAAGATTTTGAATTGTTAGTTGAGTCTAGTTTAGCTATTTTAACACCCTGTTTCAAAGCAACACAAGGTATATTTTGAACCCTGGTCATATGAAAAGGACGACACCTGAAATGGTACAAATACCCCAACACCTTCTTCAAACTTCCACATCACACCAGCAGGAGGATGTTGGGCCCTAATGGATTTAAAGTGAAAAAGGCCCGCTCACATGACGATTCTTCGGTGAAATCGGGTCTCGTGTCTGGAATCCTCCAGCTTCGAATTGGGGATCTTAACGCCAAGCCACAACGGTCCTTGAAAAATCTCATTTTGAATTATTATTAAGTCCCTCGTTCTCACTTCCAACACTGAACTATAAAACGCTAATCTTCCTTAGAGAAAGTTGTTATATTAATGACAGAAATGACGATAAAAAACAACACTAGGGATATTTTGGGCAGACTTCGTAATTTTGAACCATGTTCAGATGATGAGGAAGACATCTGAGCCCCTCCTTCCAAATGTTCACACCACATCAGTGAGATAAGTTTGGCCCAGATGGATTTAGCTTACACCAGACCACGTCACACGATGGTTCTTTGGTGGCATGAGGTCTCGAAACTGAAACCTCCCAGTTCGTGGTCAAATAATTATTTGACATAGATAGTTAACATACAGTTGAGGTGAGTAGTCAAAAACATTTATCAGCAATTTGCGAAATGAATACAGTAACGGAGAAATTTTTCGTTGCCAGATACATATTTATTGTTCCAAACTTTTTAAATTAATTTTAAGAAATTGCAATGATAAAGTTACTACTACAATGTATTTAAACAACTCAGATGGAGAAAAATAGGACTCGCTATTATTCTACTTGTTATAACTTACTTTAATAACAGTGGCAGTTATGAGAAAATGAGGAAAAATATTCGGCATATATATTATCTCATGATTCTTTTTTTAAGAATTTTAATGCATTGTTTTTTAAAATATGAATTACCAAAAACATTAAAGTGGTAAGTGTTTGAATTTCAAGAGGATTCGATATTATAGATCTATTTCCCCTAAAAAATTATTGAAGTATCACTATCCTTCTCAATAATTACAAGGTTTTTAACAAAAAAAATAAAGCTTACGTTTTTAAATGGAATCAACGAATTTATTTTGATTTTGATTTTTTTAATATTAATAAGGCTTTAAAATAATAAATAATATTCCATCAGATAAAGAGATCATTAATTTAATTCTTTAACCAGTTTCATAGCTGATTTTTTGAACATTTAACACGATATACTTTTGTTTTCATTGGCTCATATTGGATTTTTAAAAATTAACATAATCAACCTAGTTCACAACGAATAACCTGTCAAAACCTTCTGGAAGAGAAATATGACGAATATAAAACAGTGAACATCCAGTATTTTGATGTGGGGGGGGGAGTTACAAAATACCCAGCATATCTCAAATACAAATACTTAAAACTCAAGCTAGCAAGGATAATCTGGGAAAGTATCTGATGCTATAGAAATAACATATGTGTTGTAGCGTTGGGTAACACAGCGATGAAAAGGAATTCAACCCAGATAAACTTAGCGGGTATTATTTTACAGATATAATTTTCGTATCAAAGATGGGATTTTGTCCAGGAAAAGGATATATTAGAGTGGTTCTGGATATGACAGGGTGTCTTAAAAAACAGAGTAAAAATTAATGTAGCATTCATAAGCGGTTTTCTCAGTTCTGAAAGATAAAAGCATATTTGAATAGCACTCCATGATACATTTTTCTCCGATTTCAAGACAGCGCTATTTTTCAAAATCAATAGTTTTAGTTTAGAAGGAGTTTTAAAACGACTGTTGGTTATATTTCAAAGACAATGTTTATTATATTCAACGCCGATTATTGATTCCTTTTTAAAGGCAATATTGAATTGGATTGACCAATTATTTCACAATCCAGAAATGAACTGGATGTAATAAAGTTTTGAATACAGTGCCTCCAAATCGCAGATACTATTATTAGTTTTAAAAAGGGTATATTCTTTTATTTGAGAAATCTAAAACACTTAAACAATCATGTGGGACTGATGATTATATTTCAATGACGATGTTTGCTATATTTCTGCATGATTTTTGATTCTTTTTCAAAGGCAATGTTGTATTGGATAGACCGATTATCTTGCAGTCTATTAATGAAATCGATGGAAAATATTTGAAATAAAATTTTGAATACAGTGTCTTCAAATGGCAGATACTACTATCAGTTTTAAAGGATGTTTTACTAATTTATTTGAGAAATCATGAAAAATGTAAATGATCACGAGCGTTATATCATGTGAAGTTGTTGGTTACATTTCAAAGATGATGTTTGTTATATTCAAACACAATTATTGATAATTTTTAAAGACAATATTGTATTGGACTGTCCGGTTATCTTGCAGTCTAGAAATGAAATGGACGAAAAGTATTTGGAATACAGTTTAGAATACAGTGTCTTCAAATGGCAGATACTATTATCAGTTTTAGAGACAGTTTCATTCGTTTATTTAAGAAATAGTGAAAATGTAAATAAGCAGGTGTGGAATGCATGACAAAGAAGATATATCTATTTATTTCCAAAATGGGGAAAAAAAGATAGGCTTTAAGAAATTCTGGAATTTCTGTTTGTTACTAATATAACAACACATCAAAGTTGTTCTATTTTTATTCTAAGCGCATTTCTCATAAAAATCCATTTATTAATATGTTGTAACCAAAACAAATTCAGGAAATATGTATATTTCGTATTTCAAGGACAAAAATTTATTTTATCAGGAGCAGACCTCTCACTATTGCAACTTAGTAAGCATTAAACTTTCTTTATCTATAAGTTGTCTTTAACTAAATTTACTAGTTTCTTAGACAAAAATTTCATTCCAGTTCAGTTTTATATTTTCTTCAGTGGGAAATCTTGGAAAAGACAAAGGAAGTGGACTTTTCTTAAGAGCCGCGCTCTCTTGCCTGTGTGTAAGAGATACGATCTCTTTTTGTGAAAGAGAAGCACTTCGAAGACACCAAGTTCGCTAAAACAGGAGATACGATCTTCCTGGTTTTGTAATCATGGTACTTCCCAAGTTTCTGAAACTTTTTATGAGGTAAAGTTGGACGACTGAAATGGTTCATATACCTGTCGCAATTCACAGAAGGACACAAAATAATGATTTCGTTGAACATTTGAAAAAGAATTTTCAACCATAATATGTTGAACAAGTTTTCCAGTTTGCTTTAATAAATGTAGAAAAGGCTTGGAATTTTGATTGCATGCATTTAAACTTTTTTTTTCTTACTTTACTAATCTGTAATAATATTCAATCATGAAAAATAGTTTTCTTATATAGGTATTAAAAACACAGTGTCTATATAGTTCAGATATATATATTAATATACTTTAGTATAAATTTCAACTATATTAGCAAACTTAATGGCAGGTTTTAAACTCACAAAACTCCACCTACAGCACAAGGATTTTTAGTTTGAAATGTATAAATTTCACCTTATACAAGTAACATGGATTTGATTTCATTCTTTCCTGAAGGAAATCTTCATATCAAACAAACTAAAACACGGACATTTATCATTTAGCAGAAGAGAGTTTCATTAAATATGTGAAGAATATTGGCTTTTCTTCAATTTATTTTGAACAAATTGCAGGGATCGAAGGTCTGTGGATCTAAATTATTTTAGCTTTATTTAATAAGCTAAAATATTTTAGATCTACAAATAAAACATTTATTTTTTAATATTGAAAACATAAGTATCCTATCCATTAATGCTCGCTCTAGTGAATCAAAAATGCATTTTGAAAACTTTTGCATGTTTTGGTAAAAAATGCAAAATTTGTACTTTTTTGCGTGGGGTTGTGTATAACATTTTCATAGAATAGCGACGATATACGGCTGTGGTTAATTGTAATTTTTAAAAAAGACGCCATTCTTATTTAGTTTAATAAACAGCTATCATCAAAATCAAGTGAAAAACATTAATTCTGTGTCATTAACCTCAAATCTGTTTTTAACTGCACCAGCTGAGACTCCCAAGTAAATTGAACTTGATAAGTTTATCCGGATAAGACATGTCATTTTGTTGTTATTATTTGTTTCCATAATAGCAAGTTTCTATATTTAGTTTTAATTCTTCTGGTAAATGGTATTCCCCCTAAAAGATAAGTGTTATTCATATTTAAAATAGGAAAAGGAAGTGCGTGCGTGCGTACTTAAGTATGTGTGAGTGTGTATGCATATACGGGCATGTATGTAAGTGCCTGCGTGCATGTGGCGTTAATATTTGGTTGTAAACAGAGAAAACATAGTTGGCTAATTAATTCGGTAAAACCCTTTTAATTATTAGATACACTCAAAGCCTTTAATAGATACATTCAAAAGATTTATATTACCCTTTTTTTATTTCTGATACATGCAATATATCTTTGCATTCTCTTTTTCCTAATGCAAAGTAAAATGGGTAAATTACACGAAAATTCTCCTTTTTCTATGAAAAAAAATAAATGCGATAAAAAATTTGTTTGTTAAGAAGATGTTAGTTATATCAGTAAGTGTCGTAATCTATTAGTTAACTTTCTAACAAAATAATCGTTATTATTAAAAGGTTAAGAGAATTTTTACGCGCAATCTTTATTATTAAAAGTAAAAGCATTTTTCAAACCATATTTCCATTAATGTAACAAAATGCCTAATTCTTGAATTATGAATATTCTCTATTTTCAATTCTTAATATATAATTGATTATTATGGATAATAAAAAATCACTTTCACCTACATTCATTTCAAATGATAAAAAGTATTTTGTTGTCACATACAATATTGTTATCAGTCCTAGAAAGAAAATAATTCTTATTGTCAAAAGCAGAGATATGAGTCTCAATAATTTCAGTTTTTGATTATTTTAAGGCAAAATTTGAACGTAGAAAATTAATTAAATTAAACAATTCATTTCGATACAGTTTTTTGTTGCAAAACTTTTCATAATGAGCTTTGTTTTAGGCCCCAAAGGTAGAATGTTCATTGAAAGACTGGAAATTTAATTGTAGGCAACTAAGTTTTATGCATGAGATAAATAGAATTAGAGTATTTAGCATGAGCCACATGTTAAAATCTAATTCTAATCTATCGTCCAATTAATGATCTCGTTCATCCAAATTTAAGAACGGATACCATAATGCATAGTAAAGCAATGTGCATTAGTCGACAATCTAAAACAGTGAAATAATAATGTATAATACCAGTAAGCTGTACATTTTAAAGGAAAACCTGAATGAGAGAA